>JABUQX010081425.1:0-15000 GCA_015478945.1 Trachelipus rathkii
GTTCTCTTTTTATGCAAGATTAACTCAATTATGTACGTAACAAAGTTTTCACAATTATAAAACCTTTACTTAGCATTCATCTAATAATACAGAATATTACATACACAACGAACTGACACATTTAAACAGAATAAACCGGTTAATCGCTATAACAAAGTTTCTACACCCTTAACAACAGTAAAGTAATAGCATAACATCCAAAGAGTAGCCTATTCCGACTTTGTCAAGCATATTCTATACCATAATCGTATGTTTACATTTATCTCACTACATCGGTTCATTCTCAATTTAAACTAAAATTTATTCCACAACAATGTTTTCTTTTCCATACTGTATCTCCATCCGAATATCTCTCTTCATAATACTCAGTCTCGTTCATACCACTCCAATATCTCTCTCTCAGTGCTATACATGGTCCGCTAACATGCAATCCTATATCAGAATAATGTATAAGACATACTTCATCCATCTCCTCTCCTCCTCACCTTAAACACGATAAACTGTTAACATTAATCAAACGTTCCTACCACTTTAAAAACACACTAAAGTAACTAACAACCCGATTGCAACACGTAACCTATTCATTACTCTTTTTTCAAGCATATTCTCTAAACACTATTATCTGTTACCTCTACACTTGACATCTCACAGTATAATCAACATTAATAAAGCATACTTAGCATCAATCCTAAACCTATGAATATAACCCAAGACGAATCTAACACTTTAACAGGAATAAACGGTCAACGTTAACAAAGTTTCACCTTTATCAACAGTAAAAAGTAACTAACATAACATCCTCAAAACTGTAACTTCTATTCTCTCTCTACACTCTCTTGTCTTCAATCGCAATTCTCTCTCTTCTAACATACATCTTCTCGTTATTTAGCATTCAGATCTCCTGATCAATTCATTGTAATACTCTACTCTCATACTTTGTAATCTCATATCATATCTGATCCTCTCTCATCCTCGAAAGTATCTCCGTTCAATACTCGTTTTCATATTAATTAAAGCCAACAAATACATACCTCAAAACTTACAGAATTCATGATTCATTACGTAACACTCGATCCTACTCTATATGCCAATATCACTCAGACTGCTAATAACATTATCCAAAGATTTCCATACCAACGCTACTGCACTAACCAATTTAACTTGCATATTGCTGTAGAGAAACTTAAAAAGTCCATGGAAGAAGTTTTTCATCCAATAACTTTAACTTATATGGTCTTATTGATGAACAACTTTCTTCTATTGACCAAGAGAATTTGAACGTCATCATTCGAAATGCTTGCTAATGAAGTCATTGTGATCGCCTATTCACACCCTCCATACGAATCCTATCATAGTCTAAGTTTTGTAATAGACTATGATAGGATACGTATGAGGGGGTTGGAATCAATTTCACTTTTGGCGATGATATCACCTGATTCGGAATATATTGTATTACAGGTCTCGTACAAGAGGACATTCGTAGGAGCAGAATGAGAGGTCATGCATACACATACCAGCACCGCGAAAAATGTCTTACTGACCCGGAAATTTGGATGTACTATCAACAGTCTACAATAGGTAACGAAGATTCTTTCTTTCAACGCAATCTCGAACGCAGTAAAGTACTAGCACAGCATTTAAAACGTACCTATTCAACTTTTTCAGCATATCTCTAACATATCGAATGTTAATTTTATCACTAACAACTGATTTACGTGCATTTATGCAGTATATTTCGGATAAACTATAGCAAGCAAATTGAGTTCTTTATATACTACCACGAATATATTGCTAAATATAACAGGTTTTCTACTTAACTTATAGCTCAACATTAGCATATGTGACTAAGAAATCAATGTATCAATGACAAACTCACACATATCTAAGCACGAATAAGTGTTACCATTAACAAATGTTCCACACTTAACACCTGTAAAGTACTAACATTGCATCTACAAAACGTAACTATTCACTACTCTTTTCCAAGCATCCTCTTAACCATTAACGTTAATTCTTACATTGATCTAGTCATATCTTTCAAGTAATTCTATCATAACTCTTTTCGTCTCTTAAATTATTCCTATACAGATCGTAAGCGAAAGTATAGCCCTAAGTCAAATCGTTCCTCACTTAATTAAATGCTCTCTAATAAGCATAACCTGAAACTAAGAATATATGATGTCACTCACTCTGCACAAAACCTAACACACAATACGTAGAATCAAACCCTCACTAACATTAACTCTACACTTCCGTATTAGCAGCAGTAAGTACCTAACACAATCGTACAACGATAACCTAGTCTCACAATTTTCAGATTCTCTAACCATTATCAATCTCTCGGTGTCTTCTCTTAATTACATGTAATATCTCTTAAAAACGCTTTAGCATACTATTCTAATCATCAATACTGACAAGAATCTATTGCCTCTACACGTAATCATCTACTGTTTTACTCCAGTCTCTCTTCGTAATTTTAACAAAATTTCATACTAACCTCTCGTCTATACATTATACTCCAGCGATTCATTGTCAAAAAATCAACTCCCCATCATCAATGTCAAAAAAGTTTTTTAACTCCTATAAACATAACTAAAAATATCTAACAAAATTTTACACCTGACATCTCTCACTATAAAATAAGTTCTCCTTCTTGAATAAACATATTCATACATGCTAAATCTCTCTCCCGTAGATAGTGTTTACTGTGATTTTCTCTAAGCAGTTCATAACATTTAGTACCTCTAGTAAATAAACCACCATCCTCTCTCATCTCGCTTGCGTCCTACCTCTCTCGTGCTCTCGTCTCTCTCCTCTCTCTCTCTCTCCCCATGCTGTGTCATTATATGACTCATAATTTTAGATTCAAGTCATTATTTCGCATAGTATTCCATTTGGATAAACATTACACATCCTAAAAATAAGTTCTTTATATCTCTTTCTTCGCACGTCACGAATATCTATGCTTAAACCAACAACGTTTTCCAGCATCATCAACCGGACATACATATACGTGCTACTATCCAGCTTTATGTTCGATGCAACCCATTCAATCATTTAAGTTGTGCAACACAATCACTCTTAATTCCCTACTTATTCAAAGCATCATTTAGATTATCCAAGAAAGTCACACTCTATTCAACATTACTCTCAGATGAACCATTCGTTACAACCACAGATAATTTGATTTTCTCAAACTTAAATTTAACCACGAACTAGCTACCATATCATCCATCACTGATATTTTCAATAAATGCTGGTCCCTCAACTACAGCCCCCCACACTGGAAAAAAGCAATCATCATACCTAAATTAAAACCCAGAAAAGATCTCTATCTCCCATCTTCATACAGCCCCATATCCTTTCTTTCATCCATATGCAAACTCATGAAGAAAATTATACTCACTACAGAACTCGACGGGTGGTTCTGAGACACACATATCATGCCTCAGTCTAACTCATCTCTCAGCTTTATAATAAAAATCTATAAGCATAAAAACTCATCATATTCTCTAAACAAATAGTGTTATTCCATTATCACAATTGAGTTCTAGTAAGTAACTATTACATATACAGATCTTAAACTTACGCGATAATAAATCTATGTTTTCAATTAAACCAAGATAGATATCTATCAAGCACAAGTTCCTCTCTCTCAGAGAAATACCCAAGCGGGGAAGAGCTCACTTAGTAAGATGTGAGTGATGAATGTTAAGTGCGATATGAGGATACGGTACCCGTGAACGGGGCTCTATAGCGGCGCCTTACCCTCCGAGGAGGGGTTAAAAGATACCTTAGAACTCTATCACAGATAGTGCAAGGCACTCACCAAAGCACGTATACTATAAAGTTAGGTAGAATATAAGGGTTTAAAATTAATTAATTAACTAAATTGACAATGTGAAAATAACACTGATTATTTATTAGAGAAATGATGAGTATTTTAGAATTAAGGATTTTTCAAGTTATAACTGACGATAGAGTAGTTAGATCACTAACGCGAAGTTGCTATAGGTTTAAGTTTTTGTTAGTATGTTGGTTTCCCCTAGAATTTTGGCTAATTGTCTAGCGATATTCATAGGTACATACTGTATATAACTCTTCGAGAAATGAGTGATACTTTGATGAAGATAGTATGATCCAATAGTCAAATTCAAGATGTTGGTAATCTTTGATCATGAATTAGTTGTCTATAATGGGATTTCCATATTAGTTAGATAGTCGTGCTAAGACCGGCTTTCTACTTTTTGCTTGGTAATAATGCGCGAAATAAATTCGAAGGACATATCGAGTATTCGTATGATTGTGGATAGGTTAAATTGTTACTCTTGTGATAAGGTAGGGAATTTTTAATCACCTCTCTCAGGCATGTTCGCTGTTTAATGTGACTCATGCCACAGAGTTGGGTTAGGTTCTGTGCTATTGTATACTCTACTAATTTCATTCAGATTACGGTTATGATATGTTAGCTTTGTGTTAGGAAACTTTGTTGTTAACGTCCTTATCTATTCTGGGTCATATAATAAAAATGAACTTTATTTTTTTTTTATCGTATATTTCTCTCAAATTGAACTTCTCGACATATGATTGAATCAATAGTTCAATAGATTACAGGCCAGGTTGGGAGGGTAGGGGACTGCAGGGATGGTGTGTTTGATTTACTGATTTTACTGATTTACTGCTTTATAAATCAGTAAACTATTTACGCTTTACTGTGATATTTATTCAAAGAACTTATTTTTATTTTATGTCAGGATAATATTTTGTATTTTTTGTTATTTTTGGTTAAACTTGTTATGTTTGCAATTATTGCAATTGTGATAATTAGAGAGGGTTATGATGAATTTTTTGTTAAATATTAAAGAAGCTGATGTAAAACATTTGTTTACGTTAGCATTATATTCTTTGTCAGTATGATAATTAGACTGGTTTATGCTAAACTTTTGTTAAATATTACGATGTTAATGTAAAATTAACGCTGAATATGTTAAAGATATGTTGAAAAGTGTGAATAGGTTACGCTTTGTACCTCTATGTGTTAGGTATTTTTCTGCTGTAAGTTCTGAGAGAGTATTGCTCTCAATTGTTAAGTGGTTTATTCGTGCTATTTATATAGTTAGTGTTTGTCGTTGTACATCACATTCTTAGTTCAGGTTATGTTATGTTATGTTAGGTTTATTAATGTGGAAACTTTGTTACGTTTAGTTATTTCGCCATGTGTGTCTCTCTTGTTACTCGATCTATTAACTACATCGAGATTATGATAAATCTACTGTAGTTAAATGTATTACTTGTGATTGTCAAATGTTACTATTTATTAACGTTATATGGTGTAGAGATTTCTTGGAAAAAGTGTTGAATAGGTTACGTTTTGGTATGCAATGTTAGTTTACTTTACAGGTGTTAGTGTGGACCTCTTGTTAATGTTAAACTTTTATTCGTGTGTGAGGTGTGTTAGTTGTTTGTCATTGTGCATTATTTTCTAGTTCACATGATGCTATGTTAGTCTATATATCAAATATGAAACAACTTGTTTATGTGTAGCATACTCTTCGTGGTTAGTATTATAAAGAACTCATTTTGTTGTATTGTTTATCCGAAATGATACTCTCTAAATGTCTAGCGATAACATCAGTTGTTAATCGTAAAATTAAACATCGCATATGTTTATTGAGGTATATTTTGAAAAAGTGTTGTAAATAAAGGTATTCAGATATATATATATATATTAGATACTAGGTCACTCTTTACTGTGTGCTTCTGATTGGTTGAAATGATAAGAATTCGTGTCCTTTTAGACAGATGTTATTATACATCCAAATTTAGTCAGTAAAGCATTATTTTTTCTCGCTGTGTTGGTATGATGACTCTCATTCTGCTTCTCACGAATGTCCTCTTACTGATGGACTTTACATAGTATTTCGCCAATCAGGTGACTAGATATCGCCAAAGTGAAATTGATTATCCATCCACTCATACGTATCCTATCACTTTTAATGTTATTAAATAGATCTTATTGATATGATCATCATGGATTCGTATTGTAAGGAGGCTTTTCGAATATTAGCATATATAATCGTACTTCAATCTAGCAAGTACTCTCCATGAATGATGCTTCAAGATTCTTGGTTATGAAGAAGTTTATCCATATAATAATCTCTATTGCAGTAAATGTGCTTTTATTGTATGTACAACTTTCTTCCATTGTGACCTTTTAAGTTTCTCTACTCAGTATGTATGCATTAATTGTGTGTTTAGTGCTGTAGGTTGTATGTGAATCTTTGTAAATGTTAGCAGTTTATTTCTTGCGTAAGGTATGTTAGGTTTGTCGTAATATATTATACGTTCTTCTTAGTTCTGGTAATGTTATGTTGCCTTATTTTTAATATGAAAACTTTGTTACGTTGCAATACTTTCGATCGGTTCTATTATGATAGTTAACAATGGTTATAGTAAATTTTGTTACTATTATATGTTAATGTAAAAAGCTTTGTTATGTTAGACATGCTTGATCAAGTGTGAATAAGTTAGTTTTTTGGATGTTATGTTTAGTTACTTCACTGTTTGTTAAGTGTGATCTTGTTAACAGTTTGTTCCCGTTTTATATCTGTATATAAGATAGTGTTAAGATCGTCGTTGGGGGTTATATTTCTATAGTTTAGATGATGGCTAGTAATGCTTTATTAAATGTTTGATGTTACTGTGTTCAGTGTAAGGTTTACGATAATATGTTAGAGATATGCTGAAAAAGTAAATAGGTTACGTTTCAGTGCTGGTGTTTCGTTTAGTTACTGTGGTGTCTAAGTGGTCGTTAATTTGTTGGAACTTTTGTTTTAATGTTAACAGCTTAACTTAATTCGTGTTTTTAAAGGTGTGGATAGTGTTTGTCTTTTTGTAAATTATTTTCTTGTTCATGTTACGTCCATGTTAGCTTTATCGGTGTGGACAACCTCTCATTATGTATTTTTTAGAAGTAATTCGTTGATCCAGTATGATTAGAATAACATTGTGTCTCGTCGTACTTAAAATTTTTACGTTAATTATTACCATGTTTAGTGTATTAACATCGTTATGTTGTGAGAAAGATAATTGACTCCTTGACAAGTGTGAATAGGCTTACGTCCTTTTTGGATGTTATGCTCGTTATTTACTGTATGTTAAGTGTAAACTTATTGTTAACGTTAACCGGTTTATTCACTGTTTAAGCATGTGTAGGTTTGTCGTTGTGGGTTTTATTCTTAGTTCAGGAATGATCGGCTAGTAGTTTTATTAATGTGAAACTTTGTTACGTTTGCAGATTTAATATGAGTTTGATTGATTATTTGTATACTAATAACTTGAATTTATGTTCTTATGATATTTTATCCAAAATAGATATACTTGAATCGTGACCTCTTAATCAATAAGCATCCTCATAGATACCAACTGGACATGCAGGGTGACCTGGGACGGAAGCATGGAATGGTGCTTGATTACTGATTTACCTGCCTTAGGGTATGTAAAACCGTTACACATTTTACGTACACAAATATGCACTTTAATCACATAACGCAAAAATTCAAAAAATAGAATCAACTGGAACAGGAGGGAGGTTGGATAGTGGTTTGATTTACTGAATTTACTGCTTTAGGGTGTAAAACGTTACAATTTAAGTAAAAATTTGACCTTAATCATAGATAATAGATCAGAGATGTCAGGGGGAGGGGTTGACAGTTTGTTTAGCTGATTTACTGCTTTAGGGTATGTATATACGTATGACAAGTCTGTTGTTAGTCACAATGTTGTACCTTAATCTATAGATAATAGTACAGATGGGCCAGGAGGGGTTGAATAGTGCTTTGATTTAGTGATTTATGCTTTAGGGGTATGTAAACGTTAAAAATGATACTCAAAATGTGCCCTTAATCAATAGATAAATAGATCACATATGAACAGAAGGGTGGTTGAGCGTCGGGTATAGTGGTTTGCATTTAGTTGATTTACTGCTTTAGGGTATGTAAAAACGTAAATTTGTAAGTTTCAAACATAAAAGAATAAGAAATTTTTATTTATTTATTTTTTCATTTTTTTTTTATTTTTTCTTTGATTGTAGGTTTTTGTTTCGTTCCTATGCTCAAGATTTCTATTGTTGAGGGGCTGGTGACCTCTTTGGGTGCTGTAACGGAAATCTTATTAATCCATTATTATAGAAATGTGAGTACTATTTATATGAAATTGTATACCGAGTTTTTCAGATATATATAGCTTACTATCTTCATGATCATCGCACAGCGGGGGTGGGTGGTTCCACTCTATCAGGTGGAACCATGGGGTGTATACTTCGTATACACCGAGTTATGTTACCATTAACCATCTCCAAATTTTTAACACGTATCATCGTAAAGTTTCGGAGGCTGGCTGGCAATCAAGTCGTGAGTCCTGAACCGGATGCGAGAAAGGCAACCTACAGGCGGAACGGCAAAAGAGTGGTATGTAAAAGAAAATACGAATTCTTTTAAGTGGTATCAGTTATTTCGACAACAGCATTTGTTATACTCTCTTGTGATAATCGATCTTTCGACGTAATTACATAATATTTAATTATAATAATGTGTATGTGTATGCGGCACGCGCGCGCTCACGCGCTGACGAATCTTCGTCTGCGACGAGATTAGTCATCACGCTCGAACCATTTAACTATCGCGCTACGCACATGGGTTAGCAGCTACAGCTGTGACGTCATAGCATGGTATAAACGGGCGTAGCGGCTGAACTCGGGGTGACCCCCTCTATATACATCATACAGACTTGAATTTCACGGTTTCGAGCTTTATCCCATACATAGATTTATATTCAGTTTCAGACTTATAAGCTCTATTCCTTCATATCGAAAAGGCTGCCAGTGGTCGGACGTAGCATCACTACTATATGTGTGCTTTCTTGTATTTTTAGGTAATTATTACCGTTTATATATATATAATTATCAATACTTTTTATATAATATAAATATATATATATATATATTTAATATATATAATATATCCTAATAATTATTTTTTCTTTTTTTCATAATTCTATAATTATAATATATATATATATATATATTATTATAGTGACTCAGAATTTATGTTATCTAAAACACAGAACTATTTATTTATCTCATTATTATGTAGCAATCTCCCAGGTCGCTGGTTGAATTAGCGTTGTTCTTATTCAACGTTAGTTTTCATTGATTAAATTGAGTATATAAATAATAAACCAGGTATATTTTGTATAATGAGGTCGCAACTAATATGCTCTCCCTTATATACTGTTTCTAATAATATAAACTATTCATCTTGTTTGAATTATATAAATAATAATTATATATATTATATATAACTCATCATCATATATATATCAGCCTCAAACTTATTATACCGGATATACATTATAGTACTTATTATTATACTATATATTATTTTAAATTTAATAACTATATTATAATTTAATTATTACCAATATTAACATTACTATCACTTATCATCCATTAACACTGTCATAAATGCATTTATCTTTAAATCAAGTGTTAGGTGAGATACCTTATATTGCATATACCATATTATTATAAGTCTATAATATAGTAATATATTATTATATTATAACTTTATATATATAAGTAGAAGTATTTCTCCACCTTTATTATCATATCCTGATATAATATTATATCTATATTATACTACCTCTCAATTTTTCCACTATATAATTAACCTAATGGAATACTATATTTATATCATAGAAATATAAGTAATCAATATGAGTCATAATATCTATAGATAGGATAATATTTATTAATTTCCATAAGATTTACAGCTATATAGTAAGATTTACGATAATAAATAAACTATATAACTGGATATCTATCTTTATTATATTATATATATATATATCATCGCGACGTCTATGAGTAACAGTGACCTTATGGTTCTAGCTTTATTATCCACTTAATAGTATTACCCATTATCTGATCGTATATACTATTAGTTTTCTCTCCTCTATATATATATATTATCTATATATAAAAAAGATAGAACTCGCTTTTATTCTCAATAATATAGATTACGTTATTTTAAAATAAAATATCTACCGGTTTATTTCTACTCTATATATATATATATATATATATATAATATATATATATCTCAAATATCAATTATTTTCGATTATAATAATATTTGAATTCTTACTTATATTATATACTGATCATTATATTATATATATATATATCATCCGTTGACAGAGGAATCCTGAGACCAGCTAAATACTCACGAATCTAGTTGTAAGAAATTTGGAAGGGCATTATTCGGTCTCAAAAGAGATATACAGGCAGCAAAATGATAACCAATTATATTTCACTCCTCCAACATATTGGCACTTGGCTACCTTGGGGTTAAAAAAATCACTACACCTATAAAAGCACACCACACCATATCTTTTGTTTGTTTTATTTTTTTTTATTTGTACCATTTACCTGCAGTATTTTGTTTCATTGGTCTCATTTATAACAATAAATCTTTAATTTTCTTATATCCATAAGTATATAGTGTCATTAAAATTATCTTCCCATCCCAATCTTACTCGTAGTTTTATTGTTTGAGTTCTATTATCTTGTACGGTCGCACACCAATCAATCCAATTTTTGTCCACACTTAAACACATCTGGAGGTGTGCTCCACATAAACGTTTGTTTCTTTTAAGTAGTATTACCTTTTCTTGACCTGTCTTTGACCTTTCTCTGTGTGGTGAGCTGCGACTTTTATGGGCCTTGACCTTTTCTTTCCGATCACTCTCCTCAATCCCTTAACTGGTGTCTTCTATCGGTGTCAATTTGGCCCCATCCGGTAAATTTTTCGGCAACCTAATTTTTTTTGGCAACCTAATTTTTTTGGAGACTAATTATATATATTTTGTGGTGCTGCACCTAATTTTTTTTGATGCAACTCTCCTAATATTTTAGTTGTGCAACACTCTTTGAAGAAGCGCGTTTGCGGCCAAACGGTGTGGCTCGCTAGCATCCGTTGTAGTGTACTGACCTCCTAATTTTTTCGACCAAAAACTTTGTGGTCATTGTCTAACATGGGATCAATTTTGGCTCGCGTACCTACTTTAATTTTTTGGTCTCCACCTTTTAGGGGCTTTAGCTATAATTATTTTGATATATTCTATTCGGTAATCTTACCATGCGGCGCGCACGCACACACACACATCACACACATAGCTTTCCAACATCTCACTACACACACACACACAACCCTTTTATATCTACACCTAGTCTCCATTATATATGCTAAAACCAAGCCTAAGCAGCCTACAACTTAGCCTATCACCCATCTCTTACACTCTATGCCACATCATACTTAGCCTAT
The DNA here is from genome assembly GCA_015478945.1 of Trachelipus rathkii. Lineage (NCBI taxonomy): Eukaryota > Metazoa > Arthropoda > Malacostraca > Isopoda > Trachelipodidae > Trachelipus > Trachelipus rathkii. The sequence continues at coordinate 11,385 of JABUQX010081425.1, forward strand.
CACTAGCTCACATATACGCTACACCCAATCTACACCAGCTACACTTTGCCTACCCCACTACCCTACCTACACATGCCTACACCAGCTCTATACACCTAGCTTCACCTAGCTACACCTACACTTTAGCTCTCCCCTACTTCATCTATGCCTACACACTACACTAGATTCCACACCAGTCTGTACCTAGCTCTATAACCTCACTCTAGCCTCTCACCCAGCTTCACTTAGCCTACATCTCTACATATCACTGCACAACTAGCCTACCACTAGATATAAACTACCTCACCTACACTCGATCCACAACTTCACCTAGTCACCTCCTACTAGCCTACACGTGCACCCTATCAACTTTTGATGTTTAACCTTGTTTGCATGAATTATTATAGTCTTGACTACCTGGTTATTTTTTCTTCAGATATACATGTGTGTTTTTTGATAATCTCCACGATATATTTGATGTGTCTTTTGTGAGTGTTTTCAATCAACAGTAAGAAAGTACACTTAGTGATGTTCTATTAGTGTTCTATTGATGTGTGGTCTCACTGAAGTATTAGATGAGAGTGGCAAGGTGAGGGCAAGTAGCTAGTGCCAATGACATGCAATAAAGATGCATGAAGTAGCTAAGACAATAGAGATGCCAAGTGCAGTGAAAAACAAACCTAGTGAAGAGTAGAAGTGCTCGATATAGAAGCACATCTGGTGCCTACTTTTTTCAAGCTTTTCTAGGCTCCTAGAGCTAGATAGCTCTTAATTATGGTGTTGATATTCCTCCATAGGGTTTTATATTAAATGTTATGCTTTTTTAGTTGTATATTACAGATATAGATAGATATCTGCTATCTTACTCATGGTTAGTTATTTTTCTAAACATTATATAAGCATTTCCGTTCCCATCTAGTAATATATAGCATCTGAGTGAGGCAGTAATTTGAGAAGTGAACCGTGCGTGACATGCGCAAAAACGTCTTGAGAGATCCGCAGTACCGCAGGTAAGACCTCCGCGGAAAAGTAGTAGAAGTAATATGAATACAAGAAGTCGCAGAACCAGGAGACACGGCGTAGCCACCGCTAGGCGCAACTACTTTTACCAGACCGCCGCGTGCGCAACCGCCCTGCTTAGGTACTCATATTTCCGTAGTAATCTGCAGGTGGAGGGCCGCGCAACGCAAGGCGCAATATTTCCCGTGCGACAGCCGTGACAGCAGCAGAGTCGTCCGCGACCCTCAAGGCAGCTGCGTCATAACGTGTGCCAGTGCGTAACCGCTTGGGCGTGGCGCCGGAGACGCAACTCTTCACCCTCACTATGGCCAGAATGTCAAATATAGTGTGGATAGTCAATGTAAACTATTGCGGATAAGATACTTCTATTTCACATAATAACTCAATGAGTCTCATTTCATCATTTTTTTCTGGAACTCTACTAACGACAGAAAAGATATAATATTATTATAAAATCCATACTCACCTTTACATACCTTAAAGTTAAATCAGTAATCATAGAGGTGTTATTACTAACACCTAAGAGGATTATGTATAGTGCCTTTATTTATTTACTCTTGTATTTCTACTGCTTTAACTCTTGCTTACTGTATATCTAAACTAATCACCTGTTTACTGCCTTTAACAGACCTCATCTGCTTTACTCGTGGTTAACTTATTTATATGCTTTTAATGCATATATTAAAATCGTTTATCTGCTTTTTTTAAGTTGTTTTAATATTCGCTTCACTTGCTTACTGTTTTAACTTTCTGCGCTATTTACTGTTTTGTCATTTAACTTCTGCTTTAACTGTTTAGAATCTTTCTGCTTTACTGTCTATTATTCTCAATATTTTCTAGTTGTATTTATTTCTAGTTTTATAGCTTATTTGTTTTTCATACTTCATATTGATATATCTAATTATTATATATTTATCGTTTTAGAATATACTGTTAGTGAGATATTATTTTTTACTTTTTTATTTTTTATTATTATTTTTAATTATACTTAATTATTTTGATTTTGTGTTTTAAAAATTTTATGTAATTTTCACACACATAGTTTGTGAACTCCGTTACGAATAAAACACACGCAGAGTGTTCTGTTATATACTCGAGCAATTATTTATTCTTAAATAAATATTTGGTACCGTGAAAAATCCAACTCTCTCATAAGCTATAATATAGATCACTACTTAACTAGTCTTACAGCTTTATTCAATCTCATTATCATTATTCACCTTTAACAGTATAGGATGTGAGATAGAATAATATTTAACGTTACGCGATATCCATCCGGTCAATGGTTGCTTGTTACGGGTGATCTGTACAGTATCTCGTGGTAAAAATCCTTTTCAGAGGTGTAATTATACACATGAAGGTACTTATTAAGAATAACAAGCAAATTGTAGAAGGATTTTTGAGCAAAGCCCCTGTAAAAATAGTAAATATCGGGTGTTATAAATGTTTATCGACAGGAAATTTAAAGAATATACCTTCCTCACACGTTTATTGACAATTTTCGTATGAGGAGCCGCTTACTTGAGAAATGTTTGAGAGTCGTTGAGATGGAACAATTAGACACACTTTGGCCTCACATATTATTGTATTATATGTAGTGAGTTTAAACGACTATGTGTGATACTCTCTGGAATCATTGCCCTGATACGTCAGAATACGGATCGATGTTCCATATATTTCTCACCATCAAATCATATAGATGTTATATATACAGAAATATTAATCATTTCAGTCATAGCAAAGTGAGCAAAAAAAGGAAAGAATAGAAGCGAATCATTCTCAAGAGCTGGCTGATTTAGTGATTAATTCTGCAATTTCGTCAAACTCAGGGGAAAAACAAACTAAAAAGAAAAGTAAAACACCGTCGTTAGAACGGAGCAAATCGGACTTTGCCAGAAGTCATCTCCAAGTGGTTTCTATGCCTGTTAAAGAAAAAAGCACCTTGAAAGTACTAACAAAAAAGAAATCTTATAGAAAGGATGGGAATTCTCAGGGTGAAAGCACAGATGAGAGTGAGAAAGTGATGTTAGCAGCAAGAGTGCTTGCCAGTCATCTTGGGTCGCAACATTTCGAGAAGTAGGTGCTAAATTTGTAACAGGAATTTACGTTAAACATTTATGTACATTGAGACTAAGATTATAATAACTTTTTTTAATATTGAATTATGGTAGAAAAGCTATTAAAAATATCAGCATTTTAACAAAGGATTGAACCTTTAACATAAGTTGAACATTGTTTATATATTCGGTTTCTCTTTACGAAGAAAATATCATTTCTCGTTTTAGCTTGAAATAAGACTTCGTTAACCTGACGAGGACATCATACACTTTGACGAAATTTTATTTTTACCTTTTCTTATTTTAAAAGTCCAGATATTCTTAGATTTCAAATTATTATAATATATATAAATTATACACTTAGGTGAGTCAGAAAGTAATAAAACTGTACATGTACCTTATATATACTCATATACTACTATATAATCACATATCACTATATTATATAATATAGTACTAAAAATAATAAAGGTATATCGTATATTATATAATATATATATATATTAAATATTTATAATAGTATATATTAGAGTGATGACAAAGAGTGAGAATATTTAACT
>JABUQX010081425.1:20000-25000 GCA_015478945.1 Trachelipus rathkii
AGTACTTTAAACAAGGGGAATATAATGAGTATCATTACCTGTTTTATTTAATTTTAATGTTATAGTTATCTAATCATAGTTTAATTTTAGATTAAGAACATGATCCACTGACCTGCTATAACTGCAATCCTAATATGGATATGTACAAGTGTTTTCTATGTTCATAAACACGTCAATATTAAAAAATATAAGAAATCATCTATTTTTGGACTCTTTGGCAAACAGCGTTGCTTTAACTTTTATCATAAATTATTATCCAATCAGAAAATAGATAACTATATAATATATTAAGTAATAATATACTATATTATTATTAACATATACTACATATACATAATTATATAATAATTATATAATCATACATCATATAATATATATCACTAACTATATACTATGATAATATACTATACTACTAAATACATTAATATTATATATCAAAATATTTACACATTAATATATAAGTATATATATAATAATATTATAATATATATATATATTAATGAAATATATTAATAAATACTTAATCATCCAATATCATTATAACCATTTATATTGTATAATTAATAATTATCCTTCTAATAAAATATTATATATAAACTAAAACACATTAAATCTATACATATACACCTACACACACTCAGATATAAACTACATAACTATATATATATAACTGATATATAACCTACACGTACTACACAGCTCAATATACTAATCCACTACATACTATATACATACAACTCTTATATACATACAATATATATATCGCACACCATCTATGATCTCCGACCTACTTATCTACCTCACTTTTGCCATCTCACTATCCTTAGACTACGTAAAAATTAATTTCCGTTTCCGAAACATTTATACACACAATTTCTCCTTATATATGTAAATTAACGATATAATAGCCCAACACGACCTTCTTCAATGGCCTCTCTCCGCACGCTACAGGTTCGATACAACACATCCAGAATTCCGTTTGCAGAATAAATCGTACCGTCAAATATAGCTCTGCACCACCACTCATTCTTCGACAACCACATACACATCTTACCAACAACGACTCACTATATAATTATATATATCCCATTCAACTATACACATACGACTACTACTCATATTACTCTTGAAGTTATAATACTACTATAACGATCACGCTATTAATTCTTCACTACCTTATAATACTCCAATAAATAACATTTATGTACACTAACTATACACGTATAATATACTCATTATATATACTATACCGTACCTATACCTTATACTAAACGTATACATCTACTCTCATAACATATATCTATTACTTATATACCATTATACTATATATCCCTATAATACATAACTACTCGTATATATACCAGCTACTGAATAATATAGTATACTATATACCTAGCTACTATATTTATATAGTATACTACGGCCCCGCACCTAATTCATATTAACTATATAATACTACTATATATCTATATATCATACCTCGCCTATATACCTACCCTATTGATTGGGATATGTGATCATAACTACTATATATATATAATATATATTATATACCTTACCTAATACCTATCATCCTCTGCCGTATATATACTATCGTATTCATTACTTATCATTATTATATTATATATATAAATCGGAAAACCCAGCACTCGAAGTGAATATCCCATAAAAAAGGACAAACACTAGCCCGTTTTAAAATTTCGAACGCTTTATTTTCTATATAATTTGTTTATAATATCATACTAACATAAAGGATATACGCGAATCGTAATGAAACACTTCCCAACATTAGTTTTGTTAAAACCATTCGGTAAGGTTCAAATGTTTATAGTTTTATTTCACTAGTTATTACGTGAAACCAAAGTCACGTAAAATCACTAATATTACACTAATTACCTATATTTAAAAATAATATATACTCTGTAGAATATACACCGACTATTCATATATAGCTATATAACTATATATAATACTATATACTACGTATATATCTACGTTATATATATATACTAATATATATTAACTATACTATATATATATACCCTAATGAACTACATAAATCATAACTATATTATCAATAACATCTTACCTCCACATTACTACTACTTCTACCTACTATACATCCACTTACCTATAATATATATTACTACATACATAATATACTACACTACATACAATATATAAGATTTACTACACACTATACTAGTACCACACATATATACCGGCTCATATTATCAAATAAATAGTATACTACTATAATATTACCACTACCAAATACACAGATACCTCATATACTACATCAAAATATAGACCAGAGAAGAGGCCAGACCATATGAAAGGCACGAGACGACAGCAATCGAGACTCCGTCAGAGATCCGAGCGACCGAGAGACGAGAGAGCAGAGACCACCAAATGTCAGGCACTGCCTCAAATATTATGCCTACGACACGATTCTTATACAGCAACTTCTATTATACAGAGCTATGCACACTCCCGTAATTTTAACTAAAGACATCATTACACACCTACCCAAGTATTATACACCAATAGCTTAACATAACCTTAGAACTCGCTATTATTCCGTACATACATTATATTCCTATCGGTAATTTTCATTAAAATCATAAAAAAGTGGTGTAAACAGGGTTTCATTATCGAGCTGTGTCTCATTAAAAGCATAACAAAAGTCATTAGATCTTTTCTGTTAATATCAATGTTACCGCAAACTTTAGACAGATTTTTCTCTTATAATAACGGCATTTAAAATGAAAGAGTGATTGTCTCAAAGATAGTCAAGTAACTAATCTTATCTCAATCTAAGATTATAACAAGATAATCTCAATTTCAAGAAGTCGTACTCATATAACTACAAACTGCTAACCAACAAAGTCCTCCGTCATCCCACCCCCGGCCCCCTACAGCAAAATAGAAAAAGATTCCGAACAGCGATAAACCCCAGAAGAACCACCCAGCCTCCTGTGGCGCAATATCCCCACTACACCACTACCGTCATAATAAATAATATATACTATATACTCATACTATACCTTCATAATCATCCTATAATATATACAACCTATTAATAAATACTATATATATTATATACTAACATATATATACATAATATATACTATATACTACCTATATTACTTATTCTATAATGCTAATCAAATAATATACTATATACATATACATGACGTATAATATAATATATATATATATATACATATATATTCTATACTATATATATATACATATATATATATATATATATATATATATATATTACTATATATATCATATACTATATATACTATATTATGATATCAATAATCTATATATATATATTACTGATATATATATAATCATATATACATCACTATACTCATACTTTTAGTTAATAATACCTAATAATTATAATATATACTATATATATTACATCATATATATACACTATATATATATATACTAATATCATATATATATATATACTATATATGCCGTCCGCTGTAGGTGTTTGAGTGTATGTATACATTATTATCATATTATTAAAATGTGGTGTAGAAATAGTAACTGCAAATTAAAAAAAAAAAAAATTTAATTTGATTAAAATTTCAAATTAAAATAAAAATTAACTGAACTTTAATTAAATTTAAGAGGTATTTTAAAATTAATCTAAATTGAAATTAATTAATAGTCAAATAACATGTTTGAGTTAATTTAAATCAAATAAAATATTATATATTTTAATATAAATTTAAAAATAGAAAAAGACATTTCCAGATTTAATACCACAGGACAGAAAATTCTCTCAGCAAATTTAAATAACTAATAAAATTAGTTATCAGACTGATGATAAAATTAGTGATCGACGAATAATATTAATTAAATATATATATATTATATATATTATATATATATTATATATCTACTCATACTATACGAATATATATATATATATTATATATATGATATATAATATATATATAATATATATATATACTACTCTCATAATCAATATACTTATATACTATATTACTACATTCGTAATCCGCATTATCTATATAGTATATATATAATATATATATATATATATATATGTATATAATATATTATATATATATATATATAAAATATATACTACTATATAAACCTATACTATATATAATACACTTATATATATATACATATATACACTATATAATATATATATATACTACTATATAACTACTATATATATAGTATACTATATCACTACTATATACTATATAAAAAGATTTAACTACTACAATAATAATATACATATACTACTAACTTACTATATATAATTTACCTAACCTCAACATATCATACTACAGTTATACTCAGCATACAATATAACTACCTCCACTATACTATACTATACTACTTATATATATGTCCCATCACTAATATATACATATATATATATATATATATATATACAGCTATAATCTATATTATAATATATATATATATATATATAATAATATATATACTATATATTAATATATACTATATATATATATACATATACTACCCTATACTAGTACAATTATATATTAGACTATCTATACCTACTGATCACTATCTCATATATACTATATTATAATAATATATATATATATATACTATTATATTTTATATATATACTAATATATTATTATATATATATTATATATACATATATATACATCTATATATATAATAATATAAATTAAATTAAAAATACGATATATACAGTAAATATATATATACTTATATATAACTTAATATATCATCTATATATATATATAATATGATACAATATTTGAATGGACAATGATGATAGAATAATGTCATATATAATAAAATGGACATCGACAAGATACATATGATATCATACTATTACATATATATATATATATATATACTATATATATATTATAATATATATATATATACTATTAATATATATAAATATATAGATACATATATATATT
>JABUQX010081425.1:30000-33016 GCA_015478945.1 Trachelipus rathkii
TATAATATTATATATATATATTATATATATATATATATATATTAATATATATTATAACTATATGATATAATATATATATTAATATAAAATTATATATAATATATATATATTAATATATATATATATAATATTAAATATTAATATATAATAATATATATATATATATATATATATATATATATACATATTAATATATATTAATATATATATATATATAAATAAATTTCGTTATTATACCGTATTGCGTCTCCTAATTTGATATTTATAAAATTTAGTATATAGTAACTGTTTTCTGATATACTTCATTTTGTTGTTTTATGAATTACTTTGTACAAAGCTACTTAGAATATATATATATATATGAAAAGATTAATATGTGATGTGTATGTGTGTATATATTTTATATTAATAGTTATATGTATGTGTATGATATATTATGATTATTAATTGTAGTAAAAATGGACACAATTTTTAACATAAATACTGTGAATTGTTTAACACTTTTATATTTATTTTTTATATTATTTTTATATATTTTTTAATATTTTATATATATAATTTATATTATTTATTTGCTTTACCTATTATATTTTATATAAATAAACCTTATTATTATAGTTTTATTATAGGCGGTTGTGTTAGTATGGTATATTCGTGAGTTAGACGCTGATATATATAGGTTAGGTGAGCTCATCAGTAGTGTATGGGAATGATTATGCCATGGTAGGTGGGTAAATCCCACAAATAATCAGTGCAGCCTGATAGTGAAATTAGATATATTATATTAGAAGAGGGAAATAAGTTAATGGGAAGAGTGAGAGGTATATAAGGGTGTGAGTATATAGTATTGATTATGTATGAATGCTAGGAGAGGGGTAAAACGTAGATATTTGAAGAGGGATAGGAAAGTTGGGTAATTATAATGTATTTTATTAGAGATTAAATAAGGTTGGAGTTAGTATAGAGGATAACTTGAATACTAAAGCTGAAGTGGAGGATAAGTAAGGGAGATATATTATGGATTTTGGAAATTAATCAAGGTATATATGTACATATATATGGTTAATTCAGGATATATTAGATAACTAGAATACTATAGTATACTAGATGAGATTAGTAAGGCCGGGATTGAGGAGGTGAAGGAATAGTTATAGATGAGGATAAAGTAATATAGGTGTGGATATAATAGGTAAAGGATAATACTAGTATATATATATATATTTAGTATTGTAGCCAATAGATGAGAGTTGAGTTCGAGGATAATGTGGGTAAAGTGAAATCAGCGGGGAAATGTTGCGGTTTATTATATGTGCATATATTACACCATGAATTTAGAGCTGAGAGTAGAGTAGGATGAGTAGTAAGTAAAATTTATTGATGTAATGAGGTGTATATTGGTAATATAATACTGATTTGTAAGTACTTAGGGAATAAAGTATTTTGGTATATACTATTAGTATTATATATAGTATAAACTATATAATAAATTTGTCAATTAGTAGGGTGAGATATTAAATGCTATGAGAGTGGGTTAAGGAGGGTATATATATATATATATATATATATAGTGCGGTATATAAAGGAAATAATGATTAAGGACCATATATATGGAATAAAAGCTTATTTATATAGGGAGAAGGATGTTTAATATGTAGAGAGTAGAAATGACTGTATCTATATTAGCGATAAATAAGCTAAAACTTTTGATTCAGTTGATTCTATAATAAGTATAAAGAATACCTAGCTGCTATATATATATATAGTTATCAAAATATAAATGGAAAATCATAAGATACAGGAAGAATAGTGATGACAATAATCGTGATATAAAGGGTAGAGTGGCTATTAGTATATATCAGGTTATACTATGGTATAATTTATATGGTGTTATGTAAATGGGATAGTAGATAGAGATATAAGAATATTATTAACTAGATGTAATAAATAGTATTATTAGGAGGCGGCTTATGAGTGAGAGTAGTCATCAGATATACTCGGAATTACTACTTAATTGGTATTATATATATAATATTTTATTGCATATATAGTAGTTTATAAGAGAGTGGAGTGAGATAGGTGACGATTAAGAGTAACAACGGGGTAACCGAGAAAAAGAGTGAGAGTAGGAGGTTGTAATATATAACTAAAGGTGGAAATATTGGAGGAGACAGTGTGTAAACGTTAACTTATATATTTTTTATGAGTATATAAGTTATAAAAGGAGGATCAGTGAGGGTAGAGGTACGTGAGCTAAGGGCGACGTGAATATGTATGGTAGAAAGGTTGCGTTGGACAAATATTGAATAGTGGAATGAATAATTTTAATGAGATCTAGACTGTACTAGTAAATGAGCGCTAGTAAGTATAAGGCGTATGTGGAGTTATAAAAAGGCGCTGGTCCGCAACAAGAAGGAAAGGGACGCTGAAATAGGATGGTACTATTATAAAGGATAGTATGAAGGACTGTTGGTAAATAAGTAAAATAAAGTAGTATAAAGCCTTCATTATGATGAAATGTGGGAATAGGATAGAGAGGAAAGCTGGTAGAGAATTAATAGTAATATCGCCTAGAAAGTGGTAAAGCAAATACAAAGACAAGGCGGGTATGGAAGTAGGGTCAGAAGAGAAGAGCAATATAAGATGACCGTTGGTGTATAGTAAAAGGTGACGTGAAAATTTTATGAATCAGGTATCCAGTAAAAGATGTATATTATGTGAGAAAGATAAGTATTAATCATAAATAAAAAATAGTATACGAAGAATAGGAAGGGGGTATTTAGGGATGGAGAGGTAATATAAGAGGAGTAAATGGGAGGCCCATATATATAGGTAATAAGAGAGGAATTTATATAGCAGTGAGGTTATGGAAAAGTATGGGAGATATTTATAGTGGATTTAGTTGAATGAGATAGGTTACGGGGGGGAGATGAGAGAGAGTATTGCCATGACGCGTGGTGATGGGAATGTATTGCGGGTAAGGGAGGGGGAAGTGAAATCTCTATACATCTCTTCTCTC
>JABUQX010081426.1:0-7500 GCA_015478945.1 Trachelipus rathkii
TAAAAAATCTCCTCCGCTTTTAGTGGCGAAAAATGATATTTGTAGTGCTCCTATGTTATGTGTTTATAACTTGCTTAAGTAATATATGTTTCGAATAATACACTATAAAATGTTTTAGGTTGTTTAAAACATGGAGTTGTTTAGAAAAACACTTTTTGTCAATTTATTTTAGCATAAGAAGCGCATTTATTATATCTTGTATTTATTTTCATTACAATATGCTACCAAATAACGAAATTTTTATGATCATAAGCTTATGCAAAATTTAGCATCATATTTCGTGTCTTATTTTTTATAAGTAACATTATTTTGGTACAAATAAAATTTCTTGTTTCTGGCACTAATTTAGTTTTGAGCGCATCTTTCAAATTAAGGTAATATTTCGAGTGTGAATGTGGCTGAAGGTAGCAAGACGTTTAGTTATTAAAAAATTTGATAATTTCGGAGTACTGAAAGAAGCGGAATTTAGGTGCATGTCAGTGAAGTTGGTTAATATAATAAGAATGTGATTTCAATAAAATGCAAGAGTTTTATTATAACTACGAGAGAGAGAGAGAGAGAGAGAGAGAGAGAGAGAGAGAGAGAGAGAGAGAGAGAAATACTACAGCGACCAATGAAGCTGAAATAGCAAACAGAAGAAGAGATAAATACAAACCCTCTTCTGCAATTACAAAGACCTGTCAGCAAGGGAAAGAAGAGGAGGAAAATAACTCCCAGCACCTTCCACCTAAAAGAGAGGCCGAGCTCTCTTCCACCTTCAAAGAGGACGAGTTCTCTTCCGCCTTCAAGAGGCCAACTTTTATTCTAATTCTACCAAGAGGCAGACCATCTATTCACCATGTCGCGCTACAGAATTGGCCTTTATCACCCAGGAACACAGAATTGGTGACTTTAACAGGAGCTTTGTGATAATGGAGGAGATAAGAGAAGAACTCTCCTCTGGTTGAGCACTCCTTGTCACTTCATTATATAATATACCTACTATATATATACTATATACACTATATATAATTATAATATTATATATATATATCATATATATTATATACTATATAATATATATATACTATATATAATATAATAATATATAATATTAATAATATATATAAATATATATATATAATACTATATTATATAAATATATATATATATATATATATAGATATATATATATAATATATATATTATTATATATATATATATAGATATAAATATATATATATAATATATATATATATATTATATATATATATACTATATATTTAAATATATATATATATTATATTTTATATATATAAAAGATATTATATAGTATATATATATATATATATTATATTATATATATATTATTATATATATACATATATTATATATATATATATATATATATATATATATATTATAATATATATATATATATATAACTATATATATATTTTATTATACTATATGGGTTAGTGGGAAAGACGTCCTCTTGTATTAATTTACTTATACATGAGTCTGATACAATGCCTTCTCTCTCATCTCTCTCCTCTCTCTCTCTCTCTCTCCTCTCTCTCTCTCTCTCTCTCTCTCTCTCTTCTTCTCTCTCTCTCTCTCTCCTCTCTCTCCTCTCCCTCTCCTCCTCTCTCTCTCTCTCTCTCTCTCTCTCTCTCTCTCGATCACCAAAATTCGTAGCTCACCAATAAATGGTAACAATACATCGTATTCCCAATACTATTTAATTTATTAAGCAACAAATGCAAAAAATGATAAAATAGAATGATAATTGTAATAATTAATGAATCAACCGGGTTAAGAATTAATTATTCCAATTTGAAATTACTCCTCTAATTATATAGGGAAAGCGTTGTCCTTCCCTTGTTATTTCTAATATTTGCCGACACACTATTTGGACTAGAATACTTATTAGCCTGTATGATATATTCTAAATATAAGGTATATATATATTGTAATCTAATATATATAGATATATATAACTATATATATATATTCAACCTTATATAAATCAGTAAATTAGTAAGTATACATTTAACAGAGAAATGTCTTTAATACTTCTATAATATATAATATCACACAATGTAATAAGTATATATGTGTGTGGTGTGTGTGTATGGTTTTTTTTTGTGCTTAGCCAACTATAAATAATGTTGCATGACGGTGAACAAACTCTAACTCTCACCTATTTAGATTTTCTGGTTATTATTTATCTTAACTTTAAATTTAACGATCACCAGGTTTACATCGTAGTGCGGTCTCATTTAAATATCATCTATAAATGAGACAAGAATATGCTGAGCACAAATATTTATCCTAAGAGAGTTTGTTGCAAAAAATCTGGGAATATTATACAAACCTCTGCCAAGAGTTAGCAGGATCGGGAGAGTAAATATTTCTGTTCGACTACATTTACGGGACATGTCAAAATCTTACATTACTCTAGATATGATATATTTTCTTCGGCCGTACTGAACACGGAAATCTACTTACGGCTCTTAGCGCTTGATAAATTGCAGCAAGCATCGATGACAAAACGCTGAACTATCAGATTCTTGCTAAATAATCTCATAAATAAAGCCTACAAGCTAAACCTATAGAAAATGCAGAGTAGTGTAGTAGTTTCTAATTGGCTTGATTATATAAAGCTAACCTCATTGAATTATGGCTCCATTTTTAATATTAAAATATTTATAAATTACTTTAAGGGTATTTTAGAAAGTCGGAAGTTAGTTCTAACTACTTTACTCGCGCTGAAAATGATTAAGATTAGTGGCATCATGATTTTTCTAATAAAAACAAAAAAAAACAAAACACAATAAAAAAAAAAAAAATGATAAGCAATATCAAACCTCACGTTTATACTGAGTTGAAATTATATAAGCAATTAAATAAGGCTCCCTAGCTCTGTGGAAACTAAAATAACAAAAATGTGATCGTATTCCAATCAAAGATAAACAAAATAACAAACATCATCCATTAACTTAGTTACTAGTTAATTTAAAACAGAAAATATTAATAGCTACTTAATGTAATTAAATAAAACTGTTTATAAATACTGAAATAAATGTCAGTTTTTAAATAATTTAAAATGATCACACTCTTCGTAAAAGTTACTGTGGTCTATCAAAAATAAAAATGGAGTTTATATAAATTGTGCGTGAATTAATTATAAAAAGTAATTAAGATTATTTATTTTATCCAGCTCAAACACAGAAAAAATAATTCATTTTGAAATGACGATTGCTTGTGCATTTAAGCTGACATTTAATTAATATATTCAAAAAAAAAATTTCACATAAATATAGATATTTATATTATATAATTATAAGTATATATATAAATAATTAATTATATAATACTATATATAATAATAATATAATATAAGATATATCATAATATATATATATATATCAGTACACGAAAGACTTATTTCTTATTTATATAGGGTGTCCCAGAAGTCGCGCACCATACAGGTTTTCGAAAAAATATATTGTAGCAAATTTATATTCCTTTGCAGATTGCCTTATGCTGAGAAACTAAGCTTAGAAGACAAAGAGCTCAACTTATTTCATGATTTGGGAGACAAGAGGACTTGCACATTCGCGTCCAGCTTAGCTGGTGAATTCAACCGAGCCTCCCTGAGAGACAACCATGAACTAGTGTAACTAACACACATTGACACTCAAAAAGCTTCAAAGAAATCTCAGTTGCTCCAGAACTTCCGAGATAGGGACGACCAAGATGTTCAACAGATGAAAGAAACATTTGGTATGAGTTTGTTGCGAATGTTCTGAAAATGCTGTAAAATCAGTCAGAAAAGTAAGGCCAGGAGGTAAACATTCAAGGGAGCATCATCAGAGCATCGTATTCTCACCACGTTTCAAAATTCATCCCGTACACTAGTCACCCATCATGTCAAGCTCTACATCCTATGATGGCTATATAGTGAGTACGGGATCAAATTTAGTGACATGGATGCCCATGCACATATTCGATTCCGCTTATTACTTTTCAGTGATTAAGTCCAATTTCATTAATGGTTATATACAATAATTTGCGTATTGGTCAGATAACCAATCCACGTTGGATTAGTAGGGACTACCATCAGCCACAACCTGAGGATCATGGTCTAGGGGATTGCTGGGGAGTAGAAAGTATCCATTGCAAATACTTCTTCACTGATAATGTTAGAAGGTGAAAACCTATTTAGAATTCCACAGACCTTCTTTCGTCTGAACCTTGAGATTTCGATATACGTATGACTCACAGAAACACTTTTTAATCTGAGGCAGGATGGAACTTCAGCACATTCCTTGTAACTTGCGTACGTCACCACACTTGGACCCAGCATCTTTCTCTTAAACAGATGGACCTGGACTGACTGATATCTCGTGAAGTGAAGTGACACCCGATCACAACTTCTACCCCACTTAATATTTCCTTTTGGGTCATCTCAAATCGTTGTGTACCAGAATAATGACTGTCCTCTCGCAGCCTTGATGATTTAAGTGGTGAATATGTAAACAACAACTAAATTGAAATTCTAAAGAATATTTATTCGAAAGGCAAGTGGTATTTAAAGCTGTGTTTTTAATGTAAATGTGTTCACTTGAGCATTTCTCATTGGTCAAAATAAAGTACTTATCAATTGAGAGTTTAATATTAATAGTTCTCTCATTCGTGAAAACCTGTATGTGGAAAAACTTCTGGGACACTTTCTGCACACTTATGACGATATATGACTAGTATATATATATATAGTATATTTATGTATTTATTTAGTGAGTTGATTAACTCTACTGGGTACTGTCTATTGACAGTGACATATTTATTGGTTCAAATAATCTGAAGTGAGTCTATATATGAATATAGTATATATAGAATATTTGAGTAGAGGAGATAGAGGCCAATTTTCTGATAAAGTGGTATGGCAGTGTCTGAGCGGAAGTTATCTCTTACTTTCTCTTCACCTTATATGATTATGAGTAGGAGGGCTCTGTATTACTTTCTCTGCTTGTTCCTCGCACTGCGCTTGGTAGTCGTTAATGGTTGTTCCTTTAGATAGTCTCATCGATATTTGCTTCGTTTATCTTGATGAGCTAGAACTACAGGTACTCGGTTTATCCACCTCTCTGTGTTTAAGCCGCCTTCTCGCTGAACAGGAGGTAACAAGGCTTATAGTGACGCTTTGATTGGTGACTCGATCTAATGAACTAGCCAAATAAGCCGTTAGAGCTCATTTTATAATTATCTTTACAGTGGTTGAAATTAAAAAAATAAAAACTTTATTTTTGGTCATTTTATTAAATTTTTGTTCACATTATATTCAAGCGATTCGCTGACCTAGAGTTATGCGCAATAGCATTTTAAAACTTTTATAACACATAAATCTCTCGCTGACCTGCAACTACAGCAAAAACCAATTTTATGTATTCAGCGAAAGAAGAGACAAGATAGATAGATAGATCACATAATTTAATTGATAGGTAAAAATAGGAGATATGAAGGTGGAGAGAATAGAGGAGCATAACTTGAAAAAAGAGATTAAGAGAAGGAGGGAGAAGAAAGACAGTAACGAGAGGCGAAGCAGAGAGAGAGAAGAGAGAGAGAGAGTCTGGAAAGTTGGAAATTATATGGGTTTACAAATCGCACTAAAATACAAGTTATTTACGTAAATAAGATATAAACTATGAGCATAATAAATGTTATAAAATAATATATTACACTAGAATTTAGATTATTTAGTATATAATACAATGGGAAATACATGTAAAGAACTTTAAAACAAAACTGCATTTTGCTCCGAAATAAATTTATAAAAAATGACATTTTCGCAATTAGTTTTCTTTAATTTGGTTTTCTCTAAAAGAAATAGGTTGACTCTCTTATTTTATCATCATATTTAAAACTTATTCTCTAAGCAGTACAAAATAATTAGTATATTAAAATAATAATTATATCATTAAATAAAAGTTATATAATCATATACTATAAATAAATTATATTTAACATCAATTATAAATATAAACTACATTTTAATTGCTACAGAATATGAAATATATATTTAAAGAAAAAAGTTCTTTGCTGTCCTTGAAAACCCATTTTCTCTACCAATCAAAGTTCAACTAATATCCTTGAGCAATTTAAGCTACTTAAAAAAATATTTTAAAAAATAACATTCTAAAAAATTATATTGACAATACCACATACATATATGTACTCGTGTGGGTGAGGTCATTAATTAATTGGGCATAGATTTAAATTACTCACTTCCCTATACAATTATTAACATAAAGGTTATGGTGTATCAAAGATGTTTGATGGTATTTCTTTATTAATATCTCTTGTAATTGGATCACAGCAATCCAAACACAAT
This sequence comes from Trachelipus rathkii, assembly GCA_015478945.1. Taxonomy (NCBI): domain Eukaryota; kingdom Metazoa; phylum Arthropoda; class Malacostraca; order Isopoda; family Trachelipodidae; genus Trachelipus; species Trachelipus rathkii. Next base: position 6,377 of record JABUQX010081426.1, read on the forward strand.
TTTTATATAATCAATGTCATGTTAGAAGCAATGCTTAAATAATGTTTATTTTATTATTTAATTCCATTTAAATATATATTGAATGATTGGCAGGGGGGGGGAGAAGGTACTCCATGAACCTGCTAAGACCTTAATCACCATCCTATTATTTTATATTCACTGATCAATCCTGTTTCTTGAATAAGAAATCTTTCAAGAGATCTTTTATATCGATATTAAAAATTTGTTATCACCTTTAATTAAATATATAAATTATATAAAATGGCGCCCGTAGGCGGAAACCTTGCAAACCTCTCTAGCTCGATATCGTTGCAGGAAATGTCTCCCTCCTTCGTCGCATTTAGCCACCGGTAGAGAGGCGTCTATATTGGTTTACTTCATTAGTTTAATCATATTAAAAAAGAACAAAAAACACTTGTGCTTGATGTTAAAACATGTAGGCAATTTTACCTTACATAAGTAAATACACATAACTTTCATAAATGCTTTGTTTATAAGTTCTTATTTTATATGTGCACCAGATATCTGTTCATATTCTTTATAATTTTATATATGGACATAAACTCAATAGAGCGAAGGATCAATACAGTATATATTTATACTATAATATATATATATAATATATATATAATATATTATATAATTATATATAATATATATATATATATATAAATAATATATTTATATATATAGTATAAATACGTATAATTATATATATATATATATATATATTATATACTATATATATATATATATATAATATATATATATAATATATATTTATATATATATATAGTATATATATATATATATATATGATATATTTAAAATTTCGTTCTATATTCGTTCATAAAACATAAAAGCAACAGTAAAAAGATATAAAAGCAAACAATGATCCCATAAAATAAACCCTAAAACCATAAAATTGACTGGATTTGAAAAACGCATCAAAGAATTGATTACAAATAACTTAAAGAAAAAAAAAAAAAGATCGAAAACACAAAGCAATGCTAAGAAAGTTTAAATTGATATTGTTTGCTGAACTAAAAAAAATTGCATATAAGATAACAAAAGATGTCGAACTAAATACGTTTCTTTCTATGTACAATAGCCTACTCGAGAGG
>JABUQX010081426.1:12500-15000 GCA_015478945.1 Trachelipus rathkii
AGTCGAGCGGTGCTTCAAGCCATAATGGCAATCCGAGATAAGAATAGAAGATTTAGGTGTTTCTAAATCTTCCTTTTAAGAAGAGATTCGGAAGCTTTAGGAAGAACAGAGATTAAATCCATAGGACAATAGTCGAGTTGTTGATTGTGGTTCCGCTTCTTCGTCACATCCTAAATGAATGTAAGCTTCCAGAAGGAGTTAAAGGATAAAGCTGATAGGCAGTGAGGAAACAGTTTACCAAGCCAGGGTGCAAGCTCAGAAGCACAAGTTTTGAGAATACTGAAGGGATATTTTCAAAGCTCTCCATTTTCTTAGTGTTAAGCTCTGGGAGTGCAGACATTAAATTGTAATGGGTTGAAAGGAGGATGAGGGGAGCACATTCTCTGGAATTGGTCTAGAGTGAGAATTTGCTGGAAATGTTTGAGCCGTTCACTTTTGCGATGTGCTTCAAGTACTTACTGCCGAGTCAAGAGCAGGGAGGAGGAAGAAGAAAAGTTGAAGTTAACATTTTAAAAATGCAAAATGTAAAAAAAAAAAGTGTCAGGTAGAGGAACCATAAACAATATTGTTTTAGGAGGACAAGTTTCCTGAGGCTCGCCGAGCTGATTTTTTTTGTCATTCCGGGATAAAATATGAAAAACATGAGTATCTGGTTTGAAAAATTATAATTTTCTGATATTATACCGAAGTTTATCAGTTTAGCTTAGAGGGACGAAAATGGTGTATGCCTTCTTTTTTCCTCTTCTTCTCCCTCTCTCTCTCTCTCTCTCTCTCTCTATATATATATATATCTTATATTATATTATATATTTATATATATATATATATATATATATATGATTATTTATATTATATTATATATATATATATCTATATATATATTTATATTTATTATTATATATATAATATATTATACCTATATATAAATTATATATATATATATATATATATATATATTATATATATTATATATATTATATATATATATATTATATATATATATCATATATATATAATCTATATATATATATATAATTAATTATAAAACCCATAACAAAATAAACAAAATAAAAAAATAAAAATCTAAAACCACGAACTAGACTTTTGAGAGGATATACAGCCTCTCCTCATTCAGGCCTGTAAATAAAACTTTATTAAAATTAAGGAAAAAATGGTTTGTCAAAATAGTTGGATGCTTTGGTGATGTTATTTTAGTTTTCATAACGAATAAGACTTTTTGAAAATTTCTAACCATAAAATTGGTAAAATCAATCATATCCTTGGCTTTTGAAATGACGGAGCTCTTTTATTAGAATGGATATTTATTTTACATCTTATTAAAAAAAATATCCTGAATTAGCTTAATTGTGATATGTCATCGTTGTTTTATCGTTGATTGTGTTCTGTATTCACGGTGGTGCGACGGTGATCTATCAGTGTCCTATTGTTACCATCAAAACGATCTATGTTTCTTCTCTTCTCTTATCGCTTTGCAGGGATGAGATTAACGGTCAACAAATTTTTAGAGAGTAAGAATGTTTTTATTCGCTTTCTTTTCAAATCAGAAGCTCTTCTCTAATAATATAAATGAACTACAATCTTTGCAAGGTACTTTATAGACAGCAGCATTTTTAATTCTGAATCATAGAGAATTGTATGAGAGTACATGAAATGGTTTGGGTTTATATGGAAGTATGACGAATAATCGGTCAAGCCAGATGTATCGTGGTGCCCGTGTGCTTGGAGAACAACACAGCTGGAAGAACCAACAGAAAACGTAGATCGAGTCGTTAAAGAATAAAGTATGAAACGGAACGGCAATGTGAGTTTGGCGGAGGAGAGAAAGAAAGGATGCATAATCGGAGAATGGCGGATATTTGCGAGGGAGTAAGGTTAATGGGCCTCTGTCCAGGCCTTGAACCCCACACATTGAGGAATCACAATGTTGAAGGTTCGTCTCATTGGGGAAGAACTAGGTGGAATTTTTTAATGATGCGACGATCTGTCACTTGAGGCGAGGCTTTGTTTCGACAAGATGTCATACTCTTCTTCTATTAACTGTCATATTCCCCCTTCATGTTACACACACCCCTACCCCTTAGTTGAAAAGAAAGGGAAGAATAAAATAAGAAAAAGAGTAATATATAAATTATACTATATATATATATATATATAATATATTATACTATATATATATTATATTATATATAATATATATATATAATATTATATATATAATATAATATTATATATATATATATTTATATATATATATATATATATATATCTATATATATCATATATATATAATATATATATATTATATATATATATATATATATACATTATATTATATATATATATATATATATATATATATATATATATAATATATATATATATATATATTATATATATAGTATATATATAGATAATATAATATGTATATATTATATATAATATATACTTATATATTATTATCGATATAATATATATATAA
>JABUQX010081426.1:32500-35743 GCA_015478945.1 Trachelipus rathkii
TCTCTCTCTTCTCTCTCGTCTCTCTCTCTCTCTCTCCTCTCTTTCTCTGCTCTCTCTCTCTCTCTCTCTCATATAATATATATATATATTATATATATATATATATATATAGTATAGTTTATATTATAATCATAATATATATATTTATATAGTTATATATATATTATATAGTTTGGGCCAAGATTTCCAACCGGTTTCCATTATTATCAGTGTTTGCAAGCAAATATTTATCATCCCTCCCTTGATCAGTCGACGACGAGCGTTTTAAGTGAGGTGGGAAATGTCAACACCCAAAATGGAGCAGGCTCTCTCTCAGATACTAACTAGTGAAGCTTAATGTTTTTGCATTCAATTTGAGATTCTTGAATTTGATTAAATGAATGATATCTTATCTTTATCTTAAAGAGTATATTCTTGATTATATCATGTTTGAGAATAATAGCTTTTTTTTTAATTTGTATTTTTTTTTTATACTTGTTATATCGTGTTTACATAAGTGTTAGCCCTATCTTTGTGTAGCTATTTGAGAGATCTCCAAAAAAATTGTAATCATGTTAAACATAAAAGCTTAGTAGCTAAACTTTGCTAAATATCACTGGAAAATAGAATAATTGGAATATCGTTTTGAATAACACAAACATAAAAGTTTATTAATATTATATTTGCAATTTTTATTCCTTAAAGGTACTATTTAATTTATAAAATATAATATACTGGGCACAACCAAATATGTAAATAAATGACTAAGTATTGATTGTACAGGGAATGAATCCTGAGTTGCCTACAGTTACAGAAATGTTCTATCTTAATTACTGGTGTAATTTATTTACTGAACTAAAGTATCCGGTAATCCGGTATCTGGTTTTCGGCACCTAAATTAGAGTATATCGCGTATCGGAATCGTCTTCTTTCTTGGTATCGGTACAAATCTCTAATATATATAATATAATCTATATATATATAAATATTATATTATATATATAATTAATATTATATATAATATTATATATCTTTAATATATAATATATATTTATATACTATATATATAATATATATATAATATCTTTATATTATATATGTATATATTGTATATATATATTTTGCTAGTCTATAGTAAATAGCATATATGAATTGTAGTGGAAAATTAAATGGCTTGCCAACATGTTGCCTAACATGTGGGCTCGCTCCTTTAACCACTGACTGCAAATGTTGCCGTGAATCAGTGATTTAGCTCCAGTACCATAAGTTTATTAAGCCTAACTGTAAATTATATACAGCATTGGAAAAAAAGATTTTGAAAATTAAATTTGGAAGGATAATAACCTTTTCCCCTGGATATTTCTCTCAACATTTTTTTTGTTATTACGCGACTTATCCACATTTCATTTAAGCTTCATGAAATACTTGAAAAAGGCTGGTGCGCAATTAAGGACTCATTCGTCCTTTGATTTTCATAAATTTTAAATTTGGAGTTGCTATTTTTTTCCTATTTATCAATTTATTAACCAGTGTTTTCAAAAGAATCAATGAAAACGAAAAACTAATAAAAATAAAATTTTACATCTAATGATTTCTAGTTTAAAAAAAAAAAAAACATACATAACCTCTTTCTTAACATCAGGAATAACACACACACACTATCGTAAAAACCAACACACCACAACCACACACACACTCTATATATATTACTATAATATAATATATATATATATATATATATAATATATAGTATATTATAATATATATATATATATATATATATAATATATATATATATAATATATATATATACGACGTATATATATATATATATAATCTTTATATATTATAATATATAATTGTTATATATATTATATATAATTAATATTATATATATAATATAGTTTTGTGAGGTGAATCATTAATTTGTGTTTATATTATTTTTTCATATATTTTTATATGGTACTCAGCAATAAATTAAATGGTAATGAGAAATATAAGCAAATTTTAAAATAATTAAAAATTTAAATAAAAAAGTAAAGCAGAAGTGCAGGAAAATGTTTTTTTTATGTGGTTTAAAAACCTGAAAAATTTAAGATAGGGTAAGAAAATAATGCTTCGGGTAAAAAATTCGGGTTCTTAACTGTTTTTTTTCATATACATTGATTCAGTGTAATACTTTAAAAACATCCAATTCAAACTGAACTAGAAAGTCCCATAAACTAAAAACCTAACCTAAATGGTATCATATTGGGTTGCAGTAAACCCTATACTTAACCTAGTGGAACGACGAATACAGTAAACCTATATCTAACACTATGTGAATCGAGTATGCAGCACACCTATATCTAACTAGGGTATTTCATAATAAAATATTTTTGCTTTTTCAGAAAATTATCAACGTCTTTATTTTCTTCCTCCGGTAACTGCAAGTTTCTATTTATTATAATATCTTTTTATTGGTATTGTAAAATGATTTGATTCTATTTATTCCCACAGATATTTATTGTTAGTACCTATAAAAACATTATATATACTATATATATCTATATATATATATATATTATATATTATATATATATATATATATAATATCTATATATATTATTATATATTATAATATATATATATATATATACTATAATATATATATATATATATATAATATATATTATATATATATATATAGTATATTATTATATAATTATTATATATATACTATATATTTATGCATTTATATTAATTATTATACTATAATCTAAATATATATATTATATATATATTATATATATTATATATAGTATTATCATATATCATATATATATTATATATATATAGTTATAATATATATATACTATTATAAATGTATATATATATATTATATAATATTATATATATATATATTATATTATATTATATATAATTTATATATAACCTACAATATTAACTATATAACTATATATAACTATATATATCTATTATATTTATAATAAAATTATATTATTATTATTATACTTAATATATTAATTTTATATATATGCGATATATATATATATATTATTATAATATATAGATATAATATATATATATATATATATATCATATATATTATAATTATATATATATAGTATAAATAAAACTATATATTTATAATATATATATTATATTAATAATAATAGGTATATTATAATTTAGATAATATATATATAATATAAATATATAATTATCATTTAGATAATAAGAAATATAATTGAATAAGGACCG
>JABUQX010081427.1:0-7500 GCA_015478945.1 Trachelipus rathkii
CAGGGTAGTGTGCTGTCACCGATACTGTTTATAGCTATTTTGGACACAGTCAAGAGGTAAAAGAAGTTAGAAAAGAATTGACGGAGAGCATCATGTATATGCACATGATGGCGTGTGGAGGGAGATCGTACGGGTTAAGCAAATTGGTGTTGTCGCAGAAAAGTGAGAAGGCAGAGAAACAGGAAGTTTAAATGAGTGGAGAGAAAAAAAAAATAAAAGGTAGTAAGCAGAGAGAGAAGGAGGATGATAGTGAATGTAGACGGTATTTTATCGAATGCGTTACGACGAGATTAAAAAAATGTGACTAGATATAAATAATCTTAGGAAGCACCTGTGGAGAGAAGGGGGTCGTTGGCATAAGAAATTATGAGTAGGAACCCTTATGTTGAGCAGTTGCGTATTACAGGTACTGTAAGAAGCAGTATACCCCATCTTGAAAGATAAATATCAATGAACAAAGAGTGTGAAGAGAGAGCAATATACGAAGGATCAGTGGACGCCGATAATGTGTATCGGGCGGAGACGATGGAAAGCATGCACAGGGAGAGAGTGATGAGTATATATTCAGACACGCGAGATGAATGTTGAGGACAGTATGGAAGACGTGAGAAGGAGACAGAGTGAGAAGAAACGTGAGGTCGAGGGACTGGAGATCGCTGGCTGGTGGTGAAAGTACCGCCTATGATGATAAATGTAGTTACGCGAGGCCAGGACTGAGGTGAGGGGACACCTGGAGAGGAGCAGGGAAGAGAGAGAGAGTGCCAGCAGGAGGTGGAGGAGAAGACCGGAGGGAGTAGAACGAGGGGAAGGACCGCGGGAGAGGTGGAGAGACACCAGTAGAGATTCATTGAGGAAAACACCAGATGCCAAATGCATATGGATGAGCTGATGGGCGGATGGGATCGCTGAATGGAATAGAACAAGAAGGAAGCGGGAGGTTGACCCCACTGACAGGCTCGTAAGCCTGACTGGGAGAGAATAGTTATTTAAATATAATATAATATTCATATATAGTATATATATATATATATATAATAATATATATATATATATATATATATATATATATATTAATTATATTATATAATATATATATTATATATATATTATCATATCATGTCATGTCATGTTCATGTCATGTACATCACTAATATATTATATATTATTATATATATAATAATAATATTATATAATATATATATATATATTATAGTTATTATATAATATATAATAGAGTTATATAATATATATATATATATATATAATATATATATATAATATATATATACGGTATATATTTATATATTAATTCAAACTTCAAAGAGTAAACATCCGCATCCGCATCCGCATCCGCAATCCTCATCTACTTTTAAGATCCGCATCCGTGTATCCGCAAACAGTCAAATTTGGTATTCCGGTCCATCACTAGTACACACATGCCTTCATATTCAAAAAAGACTATTCCAATCATGCGCCACTCCGCCTATTCTGCATTTTGATAAATCTTGCATCAACCTTAAATGGAGAACCTCATCAAAGGCTTTAATTAAATCTAATTGTATAATGTTAATTGGAAATCACCATCAATGCAGCCAGAAATGTATTAAAGAAAATCTAAAAGACCTAAAAGATCTAAATTTCTGAAAGGTTAACAACTTTAAAAACTTGATTGTTATAATATATATATATATATATACTATATATTATATTATATATATACTATCTATATATATATATATATATATATATATATATATTATATTATATATATAATATATATATATATATATATATATATATATTATATATACTAATACATATATATATATAATTATATATATATATATATATATATATATATATTATGATATATTATATATATATATATATATATATATTAATATATATATATATCTGAAATATATAAAAATTATAAAAAATATATTATATATAATATATATATATATATATATATATATATATATATATATATATATAGTAATTATTTATATACTATATAGTATATATATATATATATATATATATATTATATTATATATAATATATATATATATATATATATATATATATATATATATATATATATGTATCAGTATACTTTCATATTTGTGTAATCTAAGATGAAATATAATTTAAAAAGTTAGAAAAATGATTAGATTAAATTTTAAATTTTTACCACTGAAAACCTGTAAATATTTTTTTCAATACTTTACTTCATTCTCATTTTATTTGTATCAATATAATTCATCTAAACATTTTTTCTCCCTAACTTTTTAAAGCAATAATATTTCAACTTAGATTACACAAACTTGAAAGTATAATGATACATGATAAATTTGTAAAGTATTTAAAACAGATGAAAAAAACAATGAAATTCTTTGGAAAAAAAACTGTCATAAATAGTTACTATTATTTTCATAATAAAAGTAAGATAATAAATATTCCAAATGATTCTTAATTAAGTAACGTCGTATATAAAGGAATTTCATTTTCATTAGATATTTAATAAGTCTGATATAGTAAAGCCATATTAGGAAGCATCGGTTGAGGCAGAGGCTGAGGCTGTAATAATGGCCTATTTTGATACTGGGGTAGACCACCATAAGCATATAAAATAAATTCTGTATATATAAGAATATATATTTTATATAGTATATATATATATATATATATATATATATATATGTATTATATTATATATATATAATATATATATATATATATATATATAATTTTAAGACAAAGAATGATAAAAATGATAAAACACAATTTATTGTACGTTTCAAGTCAGCTTGACTCCTCATCAAGAACTGTAACGCAAATGAGTCACAGGAGATTTTACTCTCCATCAGCGGGATTCGAACACTGGACTCCGCGTTGCTGAGTTAACAGTAACCGGATGCTTTAACCACTAGGCCATCCACGTCCCCATAAAAAGAACGCTTCAAACGTAGTTTTTAAAGCACCCGGTTTTCTCATCCCATAATTGCTGAGTACTCAAAGGCCTGGCCCCCATTAAATGAATGAGTCACAGGAGATTTTATATTAGGAATATATAGTAGTTGGAACTTCAGCAAGTGGGGGTGTGTATTTTTTGCTCTCATTTTACTACTATAATCTGTGTATTTTCAAGTGAATTTAGTTAACAAATTAGTGTTGTGTATCTAACTGTCTATTTTAGAAATTTGTGTACTTATTATTGTGATTATTTCTGTTATTAATTTAATTTAGTTGAGTATTGGACTCAGTCAGTTTTTCATAGGTTAACAATAGGCTAGAGTAGTAAGAGATTTCCTGTATACTGTGTGTTTGCAGGTTTATTTGAATTATTAAATAGTTTTTCTGCATTTAACTATAGTCTTTAACAATTGTTATATTAATTTTGTGGTAATTTAAACTAAATTAAGTTTACCAGAGCTATAGTCTAAGTTAAGCCTATTTTATAATTTTTTATATAGACTTAGCCTAGGGCCTAGGCTATACTATATTCAAGCTTGTTTTAAGATATTAATTTCTTTCTAGGCCTTAGTGATATTTAGTAAACTGTAGTTGGTGAAATAATTGGTACAAGTTGGACTACTGTTAGGCCTACCTTATAAAAAAAAACAAAAAAAAAATTAATTAATTTTTTATTAGTTTCCATGGCCTACCATAAAAAAAAAAAAAAATTATATATCCCTGGCCTAGGCTAAGCTAGATAAAAGCTTGTTCAAATTTTTAACTTGTTTTAAAGATATTAGTTTATTTCTTTTTAGGCTTTAGCAATACTTAAACTAGTTGTTAAAAATTTTAACTTGTTTTAAAGATATTAGTTTATTTCTTTTTAGGCTTTAACAATATTTAAACTGTAGTTGGTAAATTGTAGGTACAAGGTAGTAAAGTTGATAATAATTTAAAGTATGTATGCTCTGTGTGATAACTGTGGGACTGTGAGAGGTGAATATGTGAATAACTGCCCTGCTTGTGTTGTGAATGCAGAGAATGTGTTGCTAAGGAAGAAGATTGCAAGACTGAGTGAAGATATGAATGAATTGAAAGAAGTTGTATTTGAGTTGAGAAAGGAGGGAAGTGTCAAGAAAAAAGTTAGTAGGGATGTCGAGGCGAGGAGGGAGCGGGATATAGGGGTAGACAGGAATAGTGATTCACCTAGGCAGGAAGATGAGAGGGAAAAGGATAAAGTAGTTGAAAATAGGTCTGCAGATGAATATAGAGTTGTAGGAATTAGAAATAATAGTTTAAAGATGAGGATCTCAAAAGTCAATCAGCCTGTGACCTGGGGAGGGATCAGAGAGTGCCAATGGTAATGTTGAGTTTTCTAAAGGGAAGACTGATAAATTGCTAATTGGAGACTCTATGATACGATACCTAGATAGGACTTTTCAAAGTAAGAATAAAAAGAAACGATTGAGAGTATGTTATCCAGGTGCCAGAGTGAGTGATATCGTCGATAGGATAGATAGAGAGATTGATTCTACAAATGTTGATTCAGATGTGATTGTGCATGTGGGTACAAATGATATAGGACATAGAAGGTCAGAAGAATTAATAGCAGATTATAGGAGATTGATTCAGAAGATAAAAGCTAGTGGAAGAAGGTGCATGATTTCTGGGATTTTACCTAGGTTAGGTGCAGGTCAGGAATGGGGGAGTAGGGCTTTAGGTGTAAATGAAAGGATTAGGAATTTATGTTTTTCAGAAAATATTAGGTTTTTGGATTTGTGGAGAGAATTTCTGGATAAAGATTTTTTCAGCAGATGGAGTTCACTTGAGTCGTAAAGGTGTTGGGCTTTTCAGCACCAGTTTGGAGACTTGTTTAGCAAAAAACTAGGTAAAGTTGGGGGTGATGGGCTAAATCTGGATACGAATAATAGCAATGGTAACGGTAATAGTGGTGATATAAATAAAACTAGTGTTACAGGCTCAAATAAGGATGATAGCAATAAAAATAGCAGCATTTCGAATATAAAATGCTTTTACACAAATGCTCATAGCCTTAGAAATGATTTAAGCATAATGCAATTGGCCCTCATCTGATCTTTTGCTCCCCATTATTTGCATAACTGAGGCATGGGTTAATGAATTATATGGAGACTCCTTTCAGGAATATGAAATAGATGGATATTCACTTTATTTATACCAGCGTAGAGGAAAGAAGGGTGGGGGTGTGGCGCTTTATATTAAAAGCAATATTCAATCTGTATTAATGACTGACTTTAAAACTAATCATGATATTGAATCGGTATGGGTAGATATCTTTATGTTCAATAAATCATATAGAATAGGGGCTTTTTATAGACCTCCTGGCCAGAGTCAAGAATAGACTCAGAAATTGTAAAAGAAATTGGGACAGCATGCCACAGTAAAGAAAAAGATATAGTCATAATGGGTTGTTTTTATATTCCTGGTCTAATACGGCATAGTAGTTCTGTATTTATAAATAGTAGTTCTGTATTTATAAATTGTATACTAGAAACTTTTTGAGCCAGATGGTCCATAAACCCGCAAGACACGATGCACTAGACTTAATATTAACTAACTATGAAAGTATGGTGGGTGAGGTTAGAGTTTAGGAGAATTTAGGACTTAGTGACCATTAATATAATAGATTTAATATTGAAGTGATATCTGGACAAATTGCAAGTTAATAAGGAAAAAGATCTTAGATTTCTGAAATGGCAATTTTATCAAATTTGAAGACATGCTTAGTGTAATTGACTGGGATAAAGAGTTTTAAAGACCAAAACTGTTTTTATCATGTCGGAACATTTTAAACAAATTTTAATGAATATTCAGTCAGTATGTTTTAAAGATAAACCCATTAGGGTGGCGAAGAGAAAACCTGTTTGGTGGAATAGAGAGATAAGAGATAAAATTAATGAAAAGCGTAGATGTTTTAAAATATTCAAAGGTAGTAATAGGGAAGATGATTTAGAAAATTGTAGGAAAAATATAAATGAACTTAACCAGTCAATAAGAAAGGCAAAAAGAGAGGCAGAAATTAATTTAGCAAGGAATAGTAATAAGAACCTGAAGAAGTTTTTTAGCTTTTATAAATTTAAAAGTAAGAATAGGACAATTGGTCCAATTAAAATTGATGAAAATTTAGGGAGTTCAGATAAGGAGTTGGTCAACATTTTCAATGCTTATTTTGCTTCAGTGTTTACAGAGGAAAGATTAGATAATAGTTTGGAGACTAATAGTTCTTGTATGCCCGTAGCCAGGAATTTTTTTCGGGGGGGGGGGCTGCGACTTTCCAAGTGTTACATTCAAATGAAGTTTTTAAATTCATATATATATATATATAATATATTATATATATATTTATATATATAATATATATATATATATATATATATATATATATATTATATATATATATAGTATATATATATATATATATATAATATATATATATATATATATATATATATATATATATATAATATATTATAATATATTTATATATATATATATATTATATAATATTATTATATATATGTATATAATAATATATATATATATATTATAAAATATAAAAATATTATAGTATATATATATATATATATAAATATATAGTATATATATATATATATAATATATTATATAATATATAATATATGGAAGAAGAGGGATTAGAAATAGATAAATTTGTATTTGTAGATTATATTTATATAAGTATATATATATATATATATATATTATATATATATATATATATATTATATATTATATATATATATAGTATAATTATTTATATATACCGTATTATATATATATATATATATATATATATATATTTTATATATTATATATATATATAGTAATATATATATATTATTACTATATATATATTATATATATATAATATATATATATATATATATATATTTATATATATAGTTATATATATTAATAATAATAAAATAATAAAAGAATAATAATATAAATAAAAATTATATATAATATAATATATATATATATATATAGTCATTATATATATATATATATATATATATATATATATATATATATATATATATATATATAATATATATACAAGGGCTTGCTGAGCCGGGAAGGCCGGAGCCGGAAGCACGAGCCGGAGCCGCGGAAGCCGGAGCGCGAGCCGCAGGTTTTGGTTTGGAGCCGGAGCCGAGCCGGAATGCGAAAACTTTTTGAGGGACTGGATCGTAGCCGGAGGCGGAGGCGAAATTTTAGGGGATCTGGAGCCGGCTCTCTATGAAAGAAGACCGCTGCCGAGAACACTCGGAAGCCGGAGCCGGAAGTCGGAGGCGAAATTTTAGCGGGAACCTGGAGCCGGAGCCGGAGTCGGAGCCGCAAAAAAAGAGCTTGCTCCGGCTCCGGGCAAAATACAAATTAAGTAATTATTAATTTTATTACTACAGGTGTTATATATATATATTATATAATATATAATATATATATATTATATTATAATATATATATATATATTATATA
>JABUQX010081427.1:12500-22500 GCA_015478945.1 Trachelipus rathkii
CTACTACTACAACAACTACTACTGTCCTAACTATTAAAAAACTACTACTACTACTTACTACTACTACTACTTACTACTTACTACTACTGACTACTGACTCCCTACTACTACTACAACAACTACTACTGCCCTAACTTATTAAAACACTTACTACTACTACTACTACTTACTACTACTACTACAACAACTACTACTGCCCTAACTTATTAAAACTACTACTACTACTACTTACTTACTGCCCTAACCTTATTAAAAACTATACTACTACCTACAACAACTACTACTGCCCTATCTTATTTAACTACTACTACTACTACTACTACATACAACAACTACTACTGCCCTAACTTTATTAAACTACTCACTACTACTACAACTACTGTATATATTATATATAGTTGATAGATAATATATAATATAATAGTAATATATCATATATATTATATATATATATATATATATACTTATATATTATATATATTATATATATATGAACATGGTAAAAGGAAATATAAAACATAGTGTTTAATATGATGAATTTATTTATTTATTCACAAGTGAGCAAATTAGAACAATGGACAAATTATATATATATATATATATATATATATATATATATATTTTATATATATATAGGGATAGAAATAAAATATTATATATATTATATGTATATATATATATATATATATATATATTTATATATATATATATATATTATATAATATATATTTTATTATAAATACGGGATAGAAAAATAATATATATATATATATGTATATCATCTCCACCCGCAGACGTCCCCTTGTGCGTCAGGCGGGAATATAGTAAATTCTCCAGAAACTTCTGTTCTTATAATGGATATTATATAGTTAACCAGCTTCGTTCTTGCACAGCCCTCAAGATCTTTGTCGGCCAAGAGGCGTATCTTAGCTGATAGTTTTATAAGTATAGGAAGAGGGATCTGTATTCTAAATCGTTCAACGCTGACTGAATATGTTTTAAACATGCTATTTATCTCGACTATCTTCTCTATTTGCCCATCCATTATTGAAATACCTCTGTTACACCTCAATGATATATCGAAGTACGCAGTTTCACATCCCTCCTTCGCTGCAGCTGAAGCTCGCATTCTATGGCCGTTTGCATCATCTGCTGCATATATAACACGTGTTCTTGTAGGATCACGGGGTGTGTAAGGATGTCTATCTGAAAAATCCGATGTGTGACTGACACATGTATACCAAGATTTTAAAATGAACCAGCACTTTTGAATATACGATATAACACCCATAGCTGCCGTCTTTTCAAAATGCGCTATAATACCAAGAGCTGTTTTCGCTACAACTTCCTCACCGATACTGATGCCATCAAGAGAAACAGTCCAACCCCCCACCTTTAAACTAGTAACGTCATAAACGTGAATTTTCATGAGACTTTACCATTCATCATCAGGAATTTCTCGATGTATATATATAATATATATATATAATATTTATATATATATAAAATATCTCTATATATATATATATATATATATATATATATATATATATATATAAGGAAAAAGGATAGTAAAATACGTTTTTATTTTAAAGCTTTCATCATGTATTCGGAAACTAAATAATCATTGACAAATAAATTTTTAGCATCGAAAATATTTACAAAATCATTGACACAGATATCGTTTAAAAAACACTTAATGAAATAAATACAATAAATTCCGCATAAAGCAGAGAACGATGGTTGGACAGCCCTAACCAAAGTTTTTACATAATTTATATTGTTACATTTTAAAAAGGAAATGATGTAATGATTATCCAGAATAAATTTCAAGTTTAAAGAATCAATCAGGTATACATCTCCGTTCTTCTCCTTGTAGATGGAAATCCAGTGTCCCGACGATGTCACATCTCGATGTGAAGTGTTGAACACGAAGCCGCTATCCTTCTTCAACCTCACAGAATCTACTTCATTAATAGCGAACACCCCTAAAAATCGACGTTCGTTTTTAAACATAGCTTTTATTTCTTCTTCATTCATCTTTAGTAATTCAAAAGCACATTACGGGCTCTGTCAATTTCAATAAGTTGAGGGTGCTCCAGATAAACGATGACGGTGATGGATGTCTGCAGACTTCCGGTAAATGAAAGATTGAGGCCTAATGTCCCCTTTCTCAGAATGTTTAAATGACTTGCGTTACAAGCTGAAAGATCAGGGCTGAGATCAAACGCATACAAGTTACTATTCGTCGCGTATTCTTCAAGATTCATGCCCGTACCACTATCACCGCATGAAACAGTGTTGGCTATTAAATCATGGAAAGGTCGCGAACATAGAGATTGTACCCCATTATACGACATTTCATAATCACGTCCGTATGGCTGTCCATTTACATGTAAACTGACACCCCTAAGGCTGAAAGGGGCGAATTTATATGGTGATTTTTTATAATGACCTGAATATGCATCGTGTTCTACAATTCCAACTATTACTTTTTGAGGTAGATTTCCGCTAACAATATTTGGAATACTGATGCTTGATAATCCGTGAGTGAAGTTAAATACTTTGGTTTCCACTCTTCTGATTGGATACTTGGCTGTGGTTGTTAAAAGCGACTTCTCAATTTCCAAATGCCTTTGGGGAAATAACTTCACCTTTCTAACATAGAGAAAAGCCTCTAGCAGTTTGAAGATAGGTTCTGGACATGCAGTTGTAGCATTAGGATCACTTTTTATTTTAAGTGCGAATTTCGGACTTGAACGGGACAAGCGGATTCTGGCATCTACAGATGGTATAATAAGTCTTTCCTGAGAGAATATATCACCATTTAAACGACCGTAGAATTCGTAAGTGTTATTTATGACTTTAGCCGCTTTATCTACATGTGTAGCCTCATCCTTGAAGCTGTAAAAACCACATGATTGAAGATGAGACTGCTTAGCATCATCAGAAAAGTTCAGTAGATGTTCTATGTAGCTTCTATAAGGATAACTAGCTGCTGAAGTGCCGAGCGAAGTTTCATTGAGGTAAACATCAATCTGATTAAAGCAGGAATATAGGAAGTTCGACTCTGTATACACTATGTGGTCGTCACCTGTAGGAAGGTCTGTACCATCAGGGTTTGTCAATTTCGTTTTAAAATATAGAAATACATTAGATGGATCTAGATATTGGTCTGATGTGCCTGGGATATTGAACTCTAAAGGAACGTCAGTGCTGGTGATCGAGTGTGTGGGATTAATGCTGATGAAGTTGCTGTCGCTCACGCTAATCTGAGTAGGATTCATCGAGAAGAGATCCAATTCGCTCTTGCAGCAGTCTGGACTAGCAGGGTGAAGGAAATGCATCTTGACGGAGCGGTGCTAGGCTGAATAATGAACAAGACTTCAGATGTACCCCCTTATATACATGTTGACCGAATGTTGTAGTTAAAGACACCGTCTAGTAGTTAAATGGTGAATACATCAATACGTTTTGTAGATTTTGGCCTTCTAGCCTTAGGGTTTTTCCGCATTGTGGTTTTCTTGCGGACTTGCTTCTTCTTCAGAGCTCTCTTCGTCTTGGCCTTTTTCCTACTTGTAACACTCCTGCGTCCTTTAACTTTAGACCTACCCTGACCTGTCATTTTACGTCTTATTTTGCGTTTAACGTCATCGAGCATCTCGTCGGAAACCTCGGCAATCCGCCTTTTTAATGAAGCGAGGATTGGCTCCTGTCGCTATATCTTGCATCGTGTGCAGACCTGTTCTTATAGCTTTTTTACCTAGATATTCACCCCCTCTTCTAAACACGGGGATGGCGCTTCGCAATAGCTTAGTGAAAAATCCTCCAAGACCGTATCCTCTCTGTGATCTCGATCCAATGAATACTCTCTCCATGCTTATTACTTATGTGGCTGGAGCTTCTTTCCTATACTATCTTTACACTGCAAGAGTATACCGATGAATGAAAAAATGCAGTTGATTATGTCCCTTATATATCCTGCAGAGTCATCTATTTCTTGAATGAATTCCAGTAGCATATAGATGAGATTTTCAATTCTGATTAAAAAATGGTCCATCATTTCATAGCTGATGAGGTCGTTTCTTTCTAATGTGGACTTTACACATCAATGTGCCACTTGTAAATGGGTATGGCCGGCCTTCCACGTCCTTTATATGTACTCTTATAGATCCGATCGATGACCTGTTCAGTGAGAGATAGTGCACATTTGGGAATGTTATTACCTTACTCTCTTGAGGAAAATAAACTACCCTTAACAGAGGAGCTGAAGTATCACCCACATACTGGTGTTCCACTATGTCAGTGTAAACATATGCCATTCCAGGATGTTTGAGCATCTCGGAGGTGATACAAGTATAATGTAACACCCTGTCTTGCTCGTCGATTAATTCCTCCTTGGTTATATGTCGTTTTCCACTGTTTTCATTAACCCCTTTTCAGCATAGGTAGGTAATCATGGAGGACATCTAACAACCTTCACGTTTTGAACGTGTTTCCGCTGGCCATGACCGTCTCCTGCAGGAAAACACGTCAATATCTTCTAAGGTTAATGCCTGCCGTTGATCTCAAAGTAATTAATACTTCATCATCAGAGGGATGAATATCTGTATTGTAAATTAGATCTCTACACATATTACTATTCGCTAAAAGCGTATTTAAATAACTGAACATTGCAGGAACTGACTTAAAATAGGATTTCCTCATTACAATTCTTTCATAAAAGTATTCTCTTGTTCCATAGTGACGCGGTGTTTAAGCGCCTGTTGTTCTTGCACACCAAGTATAGTTTCAACACAATCTAACACTTCTGTAAACCATGCATCAGAAAGATATGCGGGACATTTTTCCAAGCATCTGTAGTTTTAAATATCACTTTCACACAGCCCGCTTCTAAAACGTCTCTTTCAATGGTGCATAGGGGTTTCAGTAACTTTGTCGTGAAGTCCTGAGAGGCTTATATAGATAATGATTCATCGTTATTGCCGATGGGCTATGAGTTTATTAATAGAAGTGATCTGTACTGCCATGGTTCTCATATGAATATCGCTTAATGATCTATATTTCACTTGCTTTTATATACGAGTTAAACTTGTCAGGATATCCTACCTTAACCAAGTACTGTTTATTTCGCCCCTTTCCTTTCGAACCTAATATCTTTTCAATTTTATACACATTACTTTCAGGATTGAAGCGTATTTTTTGTATTTCCTGTTTGTAAAAACCTCCTTTTATCTTTTCACCGTGTAAATCCTCCAAATAATATAATTTTAAGCCATCGTAGGGGAAGTCTCGAATATTGTGAACTTTGAAAACCTCTGTAGACCACCCTGATTCGTAGCCTTTCCTAAACCTTTCCGCCTGTCTGGAGACTCGTACATAATCGCCTAAGCACACACCTGAATTATCCTTTATTTTCCTGACTCTTTGTTGTGAATGATCCACCATCGTAGGCTTTATTTTCGACATTTCTAGAGGGGTGGATTTTATAGTTCTATGGAACGATCTATTATAAGAATGAGCAAGGTCTTGTAGTATGTCAATATACTTAAAAGTGTTCATGCGGGTAAAGTACCGGTGCATTTTCTCCTTGATAGTACGCTGTACTCGTTCAACTATAGCTGCTTTATTCACTGAGAATGTATTGTAATACCCCATGTCGTGCTCTTTAACTAATTCTTGAAATTCACGACCTAGAAACTCACTGCCTTGGTCAGTCCACAGCATTCTTGGCCATCGCCTGTCACCCTCTATAATTTCTCTCAATGCGCCAGATACAGTACCTGACTTTTTATCTTTTAAAGGTTTTAACCATAAATATCTAGAATACACATCAATGGTAAAAAGTATGTATTGATATCCATCGTTGTACGAGCTGTATTTAACCATCTCGGATAAATCCAGCTGCCATACGCTATCGAGACAGGGGGCTACGGTTTTCCGGGTAGGAAATTTTCTGCGAACAGGTTTATGTAGAGTGAAAGCCTCCTCACCTTCTAAATATGCTTTCAACTCTTTCCGCCCTATGTCCGGAAACCTCGAGGCAAACCTTGTGAACCCACCATAGCTATTAGGCTCCTTCACATCGTAATAATACTTATCAACCACCTCCTTAGCCTCCATGGTGTCTACTGGCATGAGGTATATATATATTTTATATATTATATATATATATATATTATATATATTATATATATATTATATATATATATATATAATATATATATATATATATATATATATATATATATATTATATATATAATATATATATATATATATATATATATATATATATATATATGGTAAAAGGAAATATAAAACATAGTGATTAATATGATGAATTTATTTATTCATTCACAAGTGAGCAAATTAGAACAATGAACAAATTATATATATATATATATATATATATGAATTAATAATATTAATAACACCACAGCGTGACTATGTATATATATATATATATATATATATATATATATATATATATTATTATAAATATATTTTATATAATATATATAGTTGAATTAATAATATTAATAACACCACAGCGTGACTATGAATTAATCCATTTAAGACTGGCGTACGGCTTTTTTCTTATTCTTCCTTTAACCACCCGTTTGAATTTATCTGAAGCGTAGGACATGCCTGAAGGACTAGAATCGGGCCTTGGCGTTTTAGGAATATCATCCAAGTCTGCTAATCTGCGTGTGTTCAAGATTAAAGAGCGTGGAAAATTTATAGTCTGAAGCTCTTGCTTGATTGTAGGCCATCCTGTTACAGCTCTCTTCTTCCAATCGCGTGAGAGATCAGCTATTAAATCCACAATGTTTGACCCTTTAACTATCTCATCATCAATAATGATTTGACCTAACTCATTCCAAGCTATTTGTTCTTTTAAAATATTATAGAGAGTAAGACCTGATCTGCGAGCCCGGACTGGCAAGCTCTCCTCTAGGATATTTCTTAAGTTGTCTTCGATCTTCATCTCAGGTTTTACTTCTTGTGGCAAAATTGTTTCCTGTACGTCAGACTTATTTAGTGGTCCCTTTAGATGCAAATCCTTGAGACTTAATAATTTCTGCATTGCATCTTGGTATAAGATGCGCTTCTCATGGATGTTAATGTCTGAATTTAATATCCGATACACCTCTTGCTCGTAATTGCTTATCTGTTCAACTTTAGGGTCGATCAAGCTGTAAGGCAGAGCTGGCTGCTGAATTTGTGCAGCACTCAAAGGTTGTTGATTCTCTAGAGAGAAATGATGCTGATGATTTGGGGGTGGAAATTGTAGTGAGGACGACACCCCGTAAGGCTGTGGTTGTATAGGCTGAGTGTGGGCTCTCTGCAACGATGACGTAGTATTACATTTCATTTTCTCATACTCGTTAAACGGTAATACAGCGACCTTCTTCATTATGAAGATATCCACTTGGTAATCAGAGGAGCAAACTGAGAAAAGTAGAGGTAGGAATACACCACCCCCTTCTGCAACACCTTCTTTTTATTTTTCAGATGCCTTATGTTACGGGAGAGTTTTTTAATGGTGTTTCTATGTCGACGCAGCTTTACCTTCTGAGGCCTGTTTAAAGGAACATTTCCTTTTATAAGATTTAAGCAGACAGAGTTCACATACACACTGGATGAACTTCTCATCATCACAGATTATTTTGCGCTTTTCAGCCGGTTTCAGCTTTTTAAATCTTTTTATAAGAGGTAAATACTTTACAACTAAACTACTCATTATTCAGGAATGTACACAGTTTCTATCTCATGCGGTAGAATGTTTGTGCGGAGCAGGACTCTATGCGTGTTCCTAGGATGAAGTTCACACAGCAAGTATCCGTACGGGTCCGAAGTAACTTCTTTATATACTTTCAAGAACTCTTTTCTTGCTGTCGGGAACATCTGCGACCCTAGAACATTGACCTGACTTATCTCTTCTTTGACCAAACAGGATCAGATACTGAGTGTTTAAAGAAACAGTCCTCATATGCCTACTTTGATGAAAAATGTTCTGTGTAATGAAAAATACAGATATATTTAAATGATGGGAATACACCGTAAACGTCTCAGCTATATCTTCGTTTAACTTGTGCAGCATGTCGTCCAGAACTATAACTTTATGACCTTGTACATTTTCCAATGATTTAATATCGTATACACCTTCATGGAATTCTACTATATTATTATATTCATTAAACTTCTCCTGGAATACACTATAGCACCAGATTATTTTCACAGGTGTATGCTCAAAAATTCCACCATCCTTTAATATGTTTAACAGCAGAAAGGTTTTCCCGCAGCCTGTGGGACCCGCCACCATGCATGTAGCAGGGCTGAAGAACATGAATTTACCCACATCCATGCTCGTAGCGTGCTCGATGTACAATGCAACTTTCGAAACTATGGTGAGAGCATATATATATATAATATATATATATATATATATATATATATATATATATATATAATATATATATATATATAATATATATATATATATATATATATATATAATATATATAAATATATATATATATACGACGTTTACTCCGAGAATGTTAAAGCAACAAACTTCAGTTAAACCTTTCACTACATCTTAGAACTTTAATAATCACTGACGTACATATTTTAACATTAAATATACTCACAAGAATATTAAATATTTTATCATTAATTACATTTACAATAATATTAAAAATATTTATAAGGGTATATAACACTGTTGTAGACATTCACAGAAACTTTACGAAGACTCAAGATTAATACTCTGTAAATCTTTACAAATATACCAATCATTTATATCGTTGTCTATCATGAAGCCACGTGTCTCGTCGATACCATCCGAAAGCACATATGTAAAAAGCTCCCTCTCAGATATCATAGTGTGTTTGGTCTCTGGATCGTCAGCATAGATGCTTACCGCCCATCGTTTTCTAAGTAGATGAATGAATTTCTGCACATCAATAGTTTCTAGGAATCGTTTAATAACAGTTTCAGAATCATCAACCATCATTTTCTTGAATGCATAGTATTCCTGGTATAACATATAATGAGCGACTGTTACATAGTTAGATAACACACTCACTCTCTTCATATGCCTTATCACCCGTCTGCCCACCTCGGACATACACTTCAGCTGCTGTATTCCTGAGATGTAGAATCCATGTGAAGTACGTTCAAATGCTTCTAAACCACTAGTCCTTTCCCATAGTCTAACTTCCACGCATATTGTGTTCGCATGTTTAGAGAAGGTTAGAGTAAGCTGTTTTTCCTTTGCTCCTTTGCTCTGGCTGATAACTGTTTTCGAGTAGTTTAAATCCACATTAGGGTTAAAGTAGTCAGTAAGCCAGGACTCGATGTGTTTACATATACACAGTAATTCGTCGGGACTCATGTAAACACGCCGTGTGTTGTAATATGATGAATTACTAACACACGTGAAGAATTCAGTTCCATTCGGGTTTCTTTTATATAAGAATGCAACTCCACAACCAGGTATCTTAACTTCCCACTGAATGATGTCTTGTACAGAGGTATACCTATTAAGACCGAAAAATCAAAAAATATTTGGTTGTTTTTTCCTTTTTTAATTCCAACATAAATTTAAAGAGAGGAAGGAGAAGAAAAACACTTTTATTTAATAAAGATGGTAAGAAACAGAAATCGTCTTAAACAGTAGACAAGCTAAAAGACGACTATAGTTTGAAAAGAAGATTAGACTCACAAGGGAACGTATATAATTCTCGCAAACACATGTAGGGTATGAGATGGAATGACGATCGCCATCACAGGGGACCTTTCTATTCTCGACCCACCACATGGAGGGGTGAATTGAGATGGGTTTACATCGGCAATCACAAGTAACGCAGAACGGAGGTTTTTACGATCTGCGTAGAGTAACACTCACAATAATAATTGAATTTCTCATTACGCAACACGATGCGTTTTCAAAATATATAAAAATAATAATGATAACAGTAATATTAATAATA
>JABUQX010081427.1:27500-30000 GCA_015478945.1 Trachelipus rathkii
ATTATTATTATTATTAGTAGTAGTAGTAGTAGTAGTGGTAGTAGCAGTGGTGGTGGTAACAGTGGTAGTAGTAGTAGTAGTAGTAGTAGTAGGAAAGAATAATTAGGAGTAGCATCAAAATTAGACGTAGTAGCAGTAGCACCAGCAGCAGCAACAAAGGTATTCAAATTACTGCTTATAAAACAGCAGTGCTTCAAGTGTTTCACGCAAGCAGCATATATACACTCATAATTAATTTAAATGTAGAAAAAAAAAGAATTTAGTAATTTCCTAATTTGTTTGATTTTTTTTAATTAACTTCGAAACATACTGTTAGAAATAATATATATATATATATATATATATATATATATATATAATAAGAGAAATCGATAAAGAAATATATTATATATATATATATATATATATATAATATATTATATATATAATATAATATATATATATATTTAATAATTATATATATATATATATATATATAATATATATATATATATATATATATAATATATATATATATATTATAATATATATATATATTATATATATATATATATATATATATATATATATATATATATTAATATATATATATAATATATAGTAGAAGAGAATTTGAAAAGGAATGACAAGGCAAGAAGAGTGAATTTGAGTATAAATAAACAAGGAGAAAAAGATCAACGCGCTTATCCATATTATAAAACAAGACTCAATAATAAAATTACATCAACGAAATGATACAGTAAAAACATGAGAACCTCCCACACAAGTTCCTTTTAGAGGGGAGTAGAGAGAGAGAGAGAGAGAGAGAGAGAGAGAGCAGGAGAGAGAGGAGAGAGAGAGAGAGAGAGAGAGAGAGAGAGAAGAGAGAGAGAGAGAGAGAGAAGAGTAATTGAATTAGCAGAAAGAGACAATAGCATAGTAGTTTTTAATGCCTCAAAAACACAGTTCCTTCATCTATTTATTCCACATAATTTTCCACACAGCTCTCTCTCTCTCTCTCTCTCTCTCTCTCTCTCTCTCTCTCTCTCTCTCTCTCTCTCTCTCTCTCTCTCTCCTCTCTCTCTCTCCCCCCTCTCTCTCCCTTCTTCTCTCTCTCGTCGTTTCATTCTCTCGTCTCTTCTCTCTTCTCTCTCTCTCTCTCTCTCTCTCTCTCTCTCTCTCTCCTCTCTCTCTCTGATCTCTCTCTCTCCAAAACCCAACTTTTAAGCCTTTTACTCTCCTTAATATTATTGTCATTTCCTTCTCTCGTGAACCATATTACTTCTCTTTCTAAGAAGGCTTTGAAGAGGTGGTTGTTCTAAGGTGTGCCTTCGGAACTTCTTCTCACTACCTCAGTTACTTGCTCTATATAGGGGTGTTGTTCACCCTTGCATACTCCATAAAAGGGTGAACAACACCCTTTTACTTTCTCTGTATAGGGGTGTTGTTGTTCAACCTTGTATGGAGTATGCATCACATATCTGGGGTGGTTCCACACATTCTGTACTCCTTCATAAGGTTCAGTCTATGGCTTTTCGACTTGTTAACTCTCCTACTCTCACAAACTCTCACATACTCTCTGAAATCTCTTTCTAGTCGTCGAACAGTTGAACCAATCTACTTGAACTATCCCTTTTACAATGGACATTGCTTTTTTGCTTTTCTGATTCCCTTTCCGGTCTTTCTATAGTAGCTTTTGTAGACGGCCATTGTTCATCCTTAAAATATCTAGTTGAGTACCTTGTTCTTTCCTTAGTCTCATCCGTTCTCTGTTCAAAACTCTGAATCCAGACAACAGTTATGTTCAATCTTAGATGTACTCCACTGGTAAAGTCTGGAACACACTCCTTTCATCTGTTTTTCCAACTTTTGTTTTCACTTCTTGTACACTTTTAACCACCTTGAATAGGAAGGAACCTGTCGGCCTTTGATTTAGCTTTGGATTCAGAATTTCCCAACTCCCGTAGAAATTGGATGGCCTCTGGTCTTTGTCCAACGAAGGAGATAAAAAAAATGGTTAGAAAAGGTGAAAAGAGAAAGGCTTCGTAGGAGAGAGAGAGAGAGAGAGAGAGAGAGAGAGAGAGAGAGAGAGAGAGAGAGAGAGAGAGAGAGAGAGAGAGAGAGAGAGAGAGAGAGGAATGCTTTAATTACTTGTTTCTTTATAGAGAAAAACAGATTATTGGTTTTGGAATCGAGTGTTTGTAGCTCTCAATAACAAAGAATTTCAGGTTTTCATATAATTCCTTTACATAACAAGAATTCTTTTAGGGGATATATATATATATATAAATATATATATAATATTTATATATATATATATATATATATATATATATATATATTTATATATATATATATATATATATATATATATATATATATATATAGTGTAATATATACAGTGGCGTATCTAGGGGGGCTGGGGGGCCAATGGCCCGCCCCCCAAACAAATTTCTAGACACTTTTATAAAAATTTTTAAAGTTATCGATTAGTGCTGGTTCATAATAATAAAGTGCAGAG
>JABUQX010081428.1:0-25000 GCA_015478945.1 Trachelipus rathkii
CTCACCATATATATTCATAAAATAAACGTTTTAAATAAAAATTTCCAAATATTAAAACTTGGAGGTTGCCTTGTATAGTATAAGGCTTAAGGTAGTGTATAAGTAGTTGTTAGGAATAATTTCTAGGTCAGACCAAATAATAACAATCTTCAGCTAAGAGAATGGTCCAAATCTAAAACTTAGGCTTAGGATAGAGTTAAAGAGGTTGGGTAAGAAATAAAATGGACAGAAAGGTAGACTAGATCTGGCCTAATTATCGTACTGGAATTAAAATTCTCTATATTAATAATAAGACCTTTATTATCACCTGAACTATAGAAACTTTGTTTACAGTAAATAAATACATAACGTTCTTTTATTACTCTTCATTAGTATACATAGTACAACATATTTTAAATAGCTTTTTCGCTACCCCCACTCGAATCATGGCTTTGAAGTTGCTACTTTAAGCCGCTCTGATCCATTTTTTATAAGTACCAGTGAAAGCCCTCGCTTCAAAGTTCAAAAAACACGCCTTTTAGGCGTTGCCTAAAGGATATATTTGCAAAACCAAAAGTCTCTAAATCTTAAAAACACAGAGAGAGACAAGAAATATTCTTAAATTTTTGTAACTATTTTAAATCCCCTACTTCAATAGAAAATAGTTAATAGCAAAATAGGAAGGTTTAATACAAGAATAAATATTTCTAACAATATATATATATATTAAATTTAAAATTTTCATTCTCCGGCCTCCGGCCAAAATTACTCTCTAATAATAATATATATATATATATATATATATACCTATATATTATATAATATATATATATATATATATAACTATATATATATATATATATATATATATATATATATATTATATATAGTATTATATATAGTATTTCATACGACTTGTTCTCCTAGAAATCGATTTATTTTTCTAAAAATATAAGATTAAAGAAAATTTATTTAAGTGAATTAATGAAATGTTAATTCCTTTCTTATAATTAAAATTATAATTATTGCAAATATATTAATTTTCATCCTATCAGTTTAAGAAGCTTTGCAAGTGTTTTTGACTTACATTTCTAATTTTAGCTAAACCCGGCCCCGGCCCCGGCCCCGGCTAATTAAGAGCAGCCCCGGCCCCGAGCCCGGCAAAATTCACCAGCCCCGGTCCCGGTCCCTACCGCTCAAACACTTTTCGCTTTATTTTATAGAAGGTTCGAGAATTCATGTTCTCACTGATCACCAGCCCATCGCTCATGCCATCACTGCATCTACAGTTAAGCAGTCTCCTTGTGTAGCCCGTCACCTTGAATTTATAGCTCAATTCACTACTAATATTGGCCATATCAAGGGTGCAGAAAACATCCCTGCAGATGCTTTTTCTCACGTTAGTGATATCTCTCCTCTTCCTTCTCTCAACTATGAGGAGATGTCCCGCCTACAGCAGCTGGAAGAATTTACGTTCCCAGCTAACTCTACTTTCGACATCCAGAGTGTGAAAGTGTTCGGTTTCTCCTTCCCACTTCTATGTGATATGTCTTCTCGTTTACCCTGCCCTGTTGTACCAACTCCCATGCATCGTCTTGTCTTTAGCACCATTCACAAAGTCTCGCACCCAGGTGTTAAAGGCTCACAGGTGAAGGTCGGCAAACACTTCGTCTGGCCTTCCCTTCTCCAGGACGTTAAGCTGTGGACTAAACAGTCCCTTAGTTGCCAACGTTCGGAAGTCCATAGGCATACTAACGCTCCTGTCGAGCAGTTTCTTCCTCCCAGTCAACGTCTCGGCCAAGTCCACATATACTTAGTTTGTCCTCTGCCTTCTTCCAACGGCTACACTCACATCCTTACCTGCATCAACCGCTACACCGCTGGGTCGAATCAATCCCTTTACAAGACACATCCAGTGAAACCATCGCCCAGGCCTTTCCGTTCAACTAGATTGCTAGGTTCGGTACTCCTTCTGCAGTCTCAACAGACCAAGGTAGACAGTTCGAATCCTACCTATGGAAAGACCTCAGGGTTCTCACCGGTTCTAAACGCCTTCGCTCCTGTAGTTACCACCCGCAGGCTCAAGGTATGATTGAGCATTTCCACCGACAGCTCAAAGCTTCCTTGATGGCGCATGGTAACCCCGAAACTGGTCGGAGACTCTTTCCCTCTTGTCCTCCTTGGTATCAGGACTTCTTATAAAGAGGACCTAAAGTGCTCGTCAGCCGAACTGGTCTACGATTCTTCCATTCGCATCAATGGTGAATTCTTTCTTCCGTCTCCCACTACTTCGGGCCAGCACACCTTCCTCGCTCGCCTTCATTAGTGTGCTGATTCTTGGAAGCCTTCTCTTCCTCGTTAGACTCGTCGTGCTACGTACATTTCCTCCGAACTTTACTCCTGTTCACACGTTCTGGTCCGTCACGACTCATATCGCGGTCCACTCCAGGCTCGATATGACGGCCCTTTTCGTGTCTTACAACGTTACCGCAAGTACTTCTCACTTCAGAAGGGATCTAAGGTTGAGAACATCTCAATCGATAGGATCAAGTCAGCTTTTCTGGACGCTGATCCCATTCCTTCGGTTAATGTTGCCCCACTTCCAATGCCCTTCCTTCCTGTCCTTCCTCGTTCTACTCCGTTGTTACCCATCCCTCGTCCCCCCACTGCTCTGTCGCAACCTCTTGTTCCTTCCCCACCTTCGTCGCCTCCTCTGCCTCCGTCTGGCGTTTCTCAACATCCACTCCTGCCCCGACTAGTGTTCTTCCGTCCCGTTCGGCAACCACTCCACCTGCCCCTCCTCCTTTTCCTTCTAGCTCTTCCCTACTTACGTCTCGTCATGGTCGTCGTCTTCTCCCCACAGTTCGCTTTTCCCTTTGAACTCCATTCATTTCGAGGGGGGTAATTTAGCCTGGCTCTTTACTCTCTTTCTTCTTTTTCCTCTTATTCTCTTTTTTTCTTCTTCTTCTCTCTGTTGTTGTTTCCCCGCCTTTTGGTAGATGGTGCCCTATTCGTCATCTTCGCTCACCGTTCGCCATATTGTCATGTTACATCGATCCTGCTTTCCTCTGCATTTTGCTCCGGCTATAGTTTTACTTGCATTTTTTATTCAAGTTATTGAATTTCATCGTATATTGCATTCTCCTGTGTTTTTAGAAGTAATTACTACTTTACCCGGCATTGTTTCATAAGCACATGTGGCTTAAATTTGGCTCTGCGCGCATTCCTTTCATTGTTCCTGCTTCTTCTTGTGGGTGATTTTGAAATTTGTTCTGCCACAATCACCTTCAATTAGTTGAACAAGTTCTTCAAAATTAGTGGTAACCACGACAATTCCATTCAAGGAAAGTGGCCATGCTGTGTTATAAATATTATGATGATGGTCTTTTTGAGACAATTGCCTCTATGTGACTAGGGGTAGTGTTGGTGGTTGATTCAGATGGAGAGGAAGACTGAGACGTTGATCTCGACGAGGAGGGGCAGCATATCATGGTGGTAAAGAATATTCATGCAACAGAGAATTGGGTTGTACAACCGCTTTTGGGAAAGAGCTTTCAGTGGTATTTGGTGAAGGGGTTTCGCCATGAATGCGAGATAAATCGAGTTCAATCAAGTCCATATTATTGTGTGGATTTGGTTGGTCGTTGGAAGAGCAACCAAAATGCTCTTGTTTGGGAATGGGAGCGGTATCAGTATCTACTAAGCATGCAGATTCAGAAATGTGTGGGGGATATGGAGTTGTTTCCATGGAAATGGAGAAGGAAGGTTTTGCCAGAAAGGTGTCGTCTTTTTGAAAAGGAGTTGAGGTTGAGATATTGGGTTCCAATATAGGATTCGTTGTGTTGACAAGGTCTGATACTGGAGATTTTGCCAGTAATTCATCATGCGAGTGGTTCTGAGAGATTGGACAATTTGATTTAAGAATGGAGACCTCTAGGTTCCTTTTCATGTCTCCAACAGATCCAGAACGCTTAGAGCGTTTGCGGCGTTTACGTTGGATAGTTTTCCATTCTCCTCTCTCGGAGGCGCAGGAAGCATTAGAAAGAGAGTGGGTCATCACATCAAGCTCTATTTGGGAGCTGTTATCCATTTCATCCGCTAGGGTGTAGAATCCCTTCGGGGGTGCTGAGATAAGAAATTCGGAAGAGGAGTTATAGGAAGATTCAGAAGAGCTAGAGTTATCATGCAAACTATTAGAGGGTTGATTGGTGAGTTGTTCGCTAGCTGTGATTGTTTGAGTACAATCTATTGAAGTCATTGCTTTTGTCTCTGGAATAGACTTATGGCGAGGTCTCTTCTGAGTTGCATTTTTGTGTCTGGGGTTTAATGTCTTTTTGTTTGGAAATTCGGATGAATTGTATTTTAACGAATAATCTTTAGCTTGGTGATTATTCTTTTCTTTGTGTTTAGGAACATCTTTTCCAGGAATTTGAGGTGAATAGTGCGGGAGGCGTATTAAGGGACAAAGAGACAGTCATCTTGCATAAGTTTGGAGAACCTACTGGGTAGGTGTGGGACAGTGTGTCTTGGCAGGAAATATTCTCCAAGTTTTGTGTTGAATGAACCAACTTAGTTTCATTGCTGGTTTGCTGATAACTAGTACTCGGGATAGGGTTGTTGATGGCTTTTTGGACGGGTGATTGGATCAAGGGCTGCTTTTGTACTACTTGAGAAGTCGGTAGTGTGGACAATAAAGGCAGACAGGTTACAGTAACTGCCCGAGTTTCCTGGGATTTGGGAAAGGAGTTCTACTAGGATGAGGTTGTGTCAGTGGATTAACACGCGGAGGCATGGGGGCAGCTGCAATTGTAGCGTAAGATTGCCTTTGCCTTGTAAGATATTTTTCATTGAGCTGGCATATGGCATCTCTCCTGCTCAATTTATGTATGGTACATAACTCCAAAACCTCCTGTTCAAACAGGTAAGACGGGTATTTGAAGGAAGAAGCACTGTGGGACCCTTCACAGTTTTTACAATGTGGTGTATTTTCACAAGGTGTGTGAAATAATTCTCCGCAAACTGGGCATATTTCATCCGGTCCCCTACAGTATTTTCTGGGATAACCAAACCGCTGACATTTAAAGCAACGTCTGGGTCGAGGAATAAATGTGCGAACATTGTAACTTGTGAACCCTATTTTCACCTTTGTAGGTGGATGAGGGGTATAAAGGTCAGCAGTAACCGAGGATTTGGAGTGTCAGGCGAGTCCCGACTAGGGAGAAATCTATAAATGTTTGTAACGAAAAATCTTTTCTGCTGGAGATTTCTCATAATGACAGCAGTATCTTCGTATTTCTGTTCAAAAGATGTGTTTCTTATTTCATCAGGAGTAGAAATAAGAGGAATGTTTGTGAGAGATGCTAATGATGCCAAAATAGAACTTTGATTCCGGTTAGCAGCTTGAACGAGAAGGAACCCATTCCTCATTAATATGACTGGAGGGTCTTCAACTCCTAAAGCTTCTTCAAGTGCATCGCTAAGAAGAATGGTTCTTTGCTCAGTAAGAGCTTTAAAGATAGTGGTTCGCAATATGTAATATACCGGGAATGATGCATCCACTGGCATTCCTTGAGGAGGTGCAGCGTATGAAGTAAACGAATGAGAACGGCTATGACGGGGAACACCTTTGTGGGACTACCCTAACCGTTTGGGCACCTGGGGTGTTAGGGGTATACCAGTCGACGAATCGCTGAAATTGTGCAAAAGACCCTCAGATGTAGGAGAAGGAAAAAAAACAAAGGTACATGCTGGTCTAGAAGAAGTAGGGACCGGGCTGGGGTCTGGATGGGAACCAGACGGATGGTAATTGATGTTGATGTTATTCTCACCTTTCTTTAATAACGTCTTTCCTTTAATTAACTCTTCCATAAAAATATTAAACCACGAACTTCGTGTCCATGAATGAACAATTATGACAATAAAACAAATTAATAAAATAACATAAAAGTAAATAACAGGATGGGCTGGAAAGGCGTATATTTCATAAGGAAAGGTAATCCTTCTCCCCTCATCAGGTTACAGGCTAGAGACGCACACAATCTCCCGGACTCCACCCCGTAGGGTAGGCTGTGGATGTGGCCTCGGAAGATCCTCCCGGAACTCTACGCCGGTTTACCCCCCGTGTACCACACGACACCTTATATCTTCACGTAAAGCCCGAGATTATACACCAAAATGCAGAACGTCCTCCTCAGTGGTGGCGACCCGGTCAAAAGTGAGTTTAAGGACCGGTTTTTCTCCTGTACCATCACCCATGGGGAGGAAATGTGAGGTGAACTAAAAACCCATGCGGGAAGAGGCACCGGATAGCCCAAAGGGATGTGACGGGGAAAAAAAGGGAGGGCAATTCACATACAAGTACTTAAAAGGACTGATGGTTGGGAATTTAGAAAAAAAATAGAAATTGTGATAAAGAAGGTGGATTGAAAAGACGGAAAATTATGAAAAATGAGGGGAAAGGATGAAGGTTGAAAGATAATGCATGTGCCAAATGCTAATGCACGAATGCACAACAAATGCACATACTACTGCAGGGGCCGGAGGGATGCAGAAAGTACCCCTAGCATTGTTTCTTATTATTATGCCATGCTCTAGGTTGTAACAAAAGCATAACACCATAATAAGAAATTGATACGCCCTTGCGGGATATTATATATATATATATATATATATATATATATATATATATATATATATATATATATATATATATATATATATATATATAATATATATATATATATATATTATATATATTATATATATTTATATATATTTATATATATATATATATATATTATATATTATATATATATATATATATTATTATATATATATATATTATATATTATATATATATATATATTAATATATATATACTATAATATATATATATATATATATATATATACTATATATATATATATATATATATATATATATATATATATGTACTAATTAGTTACGATTAGCACAAAGGAAAATAAAGATGATTGTCACTTATTTTTATTACTTAAAATTAATTAAATTAAAAATTTTTGCACAAGTGAAATTAATGGTTCAAATGATTGACAGTTCAATATAGAATAAGTTCTTAAAATAAGAGGGATATAACAGTAAATAGTAATGAACGGACTCTTGCCGCGTCAAACACTTTATATACTCTTCTTCTATATCGTTTAAACCAGTTGTTTATATATTGTCGGGATTAAAAATAATTCGCATTTAAAATGAACATGAGTGTTACACTGCATCAATTAATTGTATATTGTCACAATTAATAACAATTGTCGTTAAAATTTAATATAGATTATTACACAGTCAATTTAAAGCAATCGGTTTCCGCAATGCTAACATTACTCACATGATTGGTTTCCCTTGATGTTGCGAGAACAACTGCCTACATCAAGCGTCAAAACAAGGATCGTTCAATATCTCTCTCTCTCCCGTAACAAGAGACAGTCGAGATCGTGTGTACAGGAATCTTGTGAGTAAGGGACTCACATGATTGGTTTCAGGCGTACATGATCATAGTGTAGACTTAAATTCGGCCTTTACAATTTGTCTTGCTAGAAAACTAGCTTGACAATAGGAATATTAAAAGGAGTTAAGTCTGTTTTCTTCTTTAATGAATTAATTGCATTAAAATATTTATGGACATCTTCAATAGAATAATCTTTTAATTTAACACTTGGTATATTTTACAATTTGCTTTTTTTTTTCAGCTATATATATATATACATACCTAAATCAAGTAATTATATATAATATATATATAATATATAGATATATATGACTAACATTAAGTAGTATATGAGTCCATATATTATTATACTTAACACTATATTTGGTTAAATAACTTTAGATCAATGTATTACTCTTATTTACCATAGATATTTATAACATATAATAGTTTACTATACTCATACATTATAAATATTATATTATCAATTATATACATCACATGTAATCAATACAGTATACCCTCATTAGTGGATAAGTAGATACTCTGGCTTACTTACTATAATAAACCTAGTTTTACTATACTAGCTATCCCACTACTATAATAGGTTAATTATTAGTATCGTACCACAGAGGTCTCACATACATATATTATATATAATCATTATTACCTATCTATTATTTTAACCACACTATATAATACTTTTCCTAATTCCACTAATATAACACTTACTATACATAATATTATATACGTTCATATCATTGAGAGTGTGTTTGTCTAATATATTCACTATAGTCAAACCAATATAATATATTATAGTCAGTAAACCAATGTATTTATATTAAGTCAAACTCAATGTTGTTAGGTATTAACTTAAAATTCCGCTACATAACTTTTACAACAATTTAACATATATGATCTCACTCAGAGATAGGCTCTACGTAACCACAGTCATCATATATATTATATATATAGTATGATTATATATATATATATACTAACAACTCACTATAAACTTATTTTCATTAGACTATATATATTAATATATAACGTGATATAACTTTCAATAACTATACTCTATTTCTTTATATTATTAATCAATAACTCTCTATATATCACTCACTACCTGTAGTACCTAAAATATTATATCTTCTACCTATATATATTATATATAATTATATCCATCTATTAAAAATACTCACTCTCATATCAGATTCTACGTCAACATATAAAAAAACAAATACATTATACATATATATATATTATATATATATATTATATATTTATATACCATGATTAATAATTATATAATAATTGTAATATAATTAAGGTATGAGTATATTGACTCATAACCTATTATACTACTATCTTGACCATTATTTCACATCTTTTCTAACACTATATATTATAAATATATATATATATATAAATATATATATATTAATAATAATATATATTTTATATATATATATATATTATAATGATAATATTAATAATATTATAAGTATATATATATATATATTATTAATATTATAATATATATATATATATTATATATATATATATAATATATATATATGAATTTTAATATTTATGATATTTTATTTAAAATACTAATCACTTATATATTATATATAATATATATCTACCGTATATAGTATAAGTCAAATATCCCCACATAGGTGCAGGTGGCGTTGAGGTGATTGTAAAGATATGGAGTTTTAGATCTTATCACACCATCTGAAATGAAATTATATATGATGAGATAATAGTAGGGTGATTTTCAGAGCCCCTTGCTTACACTATCGAGACGTAAATTAGAGAAATCTTCATTAATTAGTACTTACTGAACAGATGATAATTGAGATTTGCAGCTTATCACCCAAATAGGCTCTGATCTCCACACATAATTCGTAAGAAATATAAATGATTTCCTAATAATAACAATATTATTTTGTTATTTTGATATTTAAAAATTCACATTATATTAAATTATTATAATAATATAAGTGGTAAGATGTGTTGCTCGTGTGAGAGACGAATAATTTGTGCGATCCTCTCCTCTAGTACTAGACTTTTTTGAAGAATCGATATATTATATAATATTGCTTTGTATGACATTTAACAAAAAATTGAATTTAAATTTTAAAAATATAATGGAGAGAAAAATTTCGAATCATTAAAACATAATTTATTTTTTACTAGTTATTCAATACACCAAAAAGCATTGAAAACATCTAACACACTCTCCTTTCCTTTTCTCAATAACACAATAAACAATACTCAAAAAGCCATACATGTGTTGCCATTTCTAAGTAAAATTATTCATTATAATGAGATCACAGTTATAAAAGATCAGTAAGTCCAATAACCACGATAATCTTGTACAGCAATAGATTTTCCTCCACACAATTTCTTGTCCTTCTGCTGTTCCCAGTATTCTTTTATCTTCCCTCTGACACCTTTTCCTTCTTTTTTTCTGTCTCGTGTCACATGTATTGACTTAGGTTATAATTTACCGCGTTGCTCTTAATAAAATAAAATTAGTTTCGATGAACCTGGTTCTATTCATTTCTATTATATAGAAAATGAAATTACTTAACTGATTATTTAATTTTTTTTTTAATAATATTAACCTAACTTTAAAGAAAAATAAAAAATTTATTAATATAATTAATATTTTAATTTTATTATAATTATGGAGATATTGTATGTTATTTCATATTTTTGGTAGACGTTATTCTTTTTATATCTTTTTTCTTATTAGAATATTTAATTATGAAATTGCGTTTGAAACAGAACATTTACGAAATTGGTGTACTATAAATAATAAATGTAATGAGTGATTAAAAAATATATCCGAATATTAAACATAATATTATCGAACAATGATTGTCATTTATTCTATTGAGGATACTCAATATTTACTATAGATATCAATAAATACAATAAATTATCTAATGACATATAGATTTAAGTTTATATAAGTATATAAGTACTTGGGTATATTATATATATATATATATATATAATATATATTAATATTATTAAAATATATTATTATAATATATAATATAATAATAATATATATATATAATTTAATTATTATATATATACATATATATATTACTATATAAATTAATAATTATTATATTAATTAATATTATTAATTTATATTAATATATATATATATATAATATATATTATAATATTATATTTAATATAATTATATATATATATAATAATATTATTAATTATATATATATATTATTTATATATAAATTAGGCTATATAATATATATATATATTATATATAATTAATATATATATATAAAATATATATATATAATTATATATATATATATATATTAATATATTACTATTATAATATATAATATTTAGATATATATTATTATATAATATGATAATATTATTTAATATATATATATATAATATATTTATATATTAAATTATTATATATAATATATATATATATATTATATTATATATATAAATATATATAATATTAAATTTAATATATTAAGTATTATATATATAATATATATTAATATATTAATATATATATTATATATATTAATATATTTAATGTAATAATATTAATATTAATATATATATATATTAATATTTATATATTTATATATTTTGGAATACCAAAAGTTTGCATGAATATATGAATTTTGAAATTTACGAGCTTAAATCATATTCGGTTATTATATATATATATGTTTTTCAGGTTTTTGGTATTTTTATATTTATTTATAAAAAGCGTCACAGTAGCTATCTGACTGCATTTAAATGACATATTATTATCAGACGAAAAACATATTATCAGAGGTATAGCCCCATGTGTCAACCTGGTTTCCGGTATATTATATGAGGTCTATTACTGATACTCTATGGTAGATTCTACTTCACGTGTTTAGTAATAAGTAAATACGATTAATTTGATACACCTATACCTCCTTGTATTATAGGTATAGCGTTCCGCAATATAGATGAAGAGATATTATGCTTATAATAAAAACCAAATAAAAGAGAATTATAATTTAATATCTTATATATATAAATATAATTTATGTTATATTTAATATATAATATAATATATATATATATAATATATATATATATATATATATATATACTTAAATATATACATATTATATATATACATATATATACTTAAATTATATAATTAATATATATATATATATATAATATAATATAATATTAATATATATATATCTATATATTATTATAATATTTATTAAAGTATTTATTAATAAATATATATAATATATATATATATTATATTAGTATATATATATATATACTAAAGTATATGATATATTTAATATATATTAATATATATAAATATATATATATATTATATATATATAATTATATATATATATATATTAATATTATTAATATATATTATATATATATATATATATATATTATATATAATATATATATATATATATATATATATATATATATTAATATATATTAATTAACTAATATATATATTATATATAAATATATATATATATATAATACTTAGTATATGTCAAAGTAACGATTAAATTTATCACTTGCTTTAGAAGTTTGTTACTTGATAAACTTATCCAATGAATTTTCAATTAAGTTAGACTTTTTCATATCTTATACAACTGATATACTTCTAACAATAATTGAATAGCTTCCTCTTGCTCATCATTATAATTTCATCTATCTTTCACTTATCACAATTCACCAAACTTTACTACACTTTACCAAAAATACACGTTTCATAACAAGAAACAAGTTATCAAAGAAACGATTATCAAGGAAGAAGCTATCAAAAACAGAGATCAGTTTCCTCCTTATTTCCACATCTGTCTATTATTTATATATATATAATACATATATCACAATACACTACAATCATATATATACATACATAACATACATTAAAATACATAAAACTATACATACATACAGTACATACATACTAATTACAATACAACATTAACATATACATATTATAAATACATACATATCATCTGAGTATTATATAATATATATATATATATTATATATATATATATTATATTATATAAATTATATATAATATATATATTATATATTAGTTATATTAATAATATTATATATATAATATATATATGAACCATCCACATGCTTAGTGAATGCTTTTTAGGCTTATGAGTTTAGTATATTAAAATAAAAATAATAATAGATAATTAATTTATTTTATTTATAATAATTTTTTTACACTAAAAACCGTAATTTTTATTATCATTACTTAATTTATATATTATAATTTTTATTATATGTATTTATATTATATATAATAATGATGATAATATTATTATTATAAAATAAAAAAAATAAACACTAATAATCTACAAATGAGTAAGCTAAAGTATTCTGAGCTTAAAATATCAATAATATCCATTTGTGGTTAAAACTTTTAACTCTAAATTGCATTATTATCTGTCAAATATTGATGCAAAGTAAAACATATTAAATTTCTAAAATAATTTTTCACATACCTCACTTTTCTAATGAACCCATTCAAAAAGTAAAACCAAACTCTTCGTTTACAAAATATCTCATGAACCACACCATTTGTTTATGCTTGTGCCTCAGATCGAACACAAATTGGCATTCGAATTCTGACTCACACTAAGCGCATGAAGAATCTAATAATTTGCTACCCAAGCTCTATCATAGTTTTTATACGTACACTCTATCGCAATTCAACTGAGTTGACGTCTTTATATTCGTATCTCCACACTCTTATTTAGGCGATAGAAATGTTCTTTTTATGCTCGAGTAGCAGTAACGTGTATAATAACGATAGAAATCAGCTGAAATAAAATAATCATAAGCTAAGTAGTGAGACTTGGTAAAATTACTCAAAGAGTACCGTGTAATATTCAGTTCAATAAGCAAAGGGTCTATTCAGCTATTATAATATAGACTCGCCGAATGGAGTAATTGACGTCGACTTGGTGCCAAGAGACGTAGCAGGTCGGAGAATTGTTCGTACGTGGAGTGCAGAGGATAGTCCGCTCTTATATAACTTATTTTGCCGAACAATCACACGACAAAGCTCACAAGTGCTACAATCAATCGTCAATCTGAACTTGAGTGTGAGAGTTACAATATCAGAAAGAGTACACAGTTCGTACGGAGGACTTCATAATATGTTAACATATATATATATGCTTATTGAGCAACTATTGAGAAACGAATCCCACTGAAAGGATAATTGACGCAAAGTGCATAACGAAGACCTATTTATAACACGTTACAAAGAAGCCTTCAGCATAACTTTTCCTTTGAACAAATATATAATATAATATATATATATAATATAATATATATATATAATATATATATATATACGATCTAGCTCGATATAATCCTTTTTGTCACTTTCTGGTTAGAAATACTAGGTAATAGAGTTTACCTCACATTCAAGTAAGGTCTAGACAGCTTATCTGTTATGAGAGATAATAGTAGTATAGTAATAATTTAATAACGTATGTACATCGGTCTAGTTATTATGAGATGTAACATGATTTCGTCGGTAACCTAACCTACTTTTCGATAGGAAGGTAAATAGAGCGTATATCGGTTACTGTTTGAAAAACTTAGGATATTTAGCATGTTAATCCAGGATAATTTATTGTTTGGTTAGATGATTATACTAAATAACTAGGATGTAAAATTTCCAAGATCTCACTTAGGATGTATTAAATAGAGGGGTACCTAATCCCTCACCTGAAAAGGGTCTACGACTGACGTAAAATTTGAGTACGTCTTATACGACCCTTATGATTGCCTGAGCTTCTGACTCGGGATGAGATTAGGCTTAAAGTATAACGTAGTTTAATAGGCTTGAGTGTTGATGATAGTAAATCTCTCAGTCCTAACGAACTGAAGATTACGTCCCTCAATACCCTATTGCGTACCCCCTACGCAAGAGGGGAGTGCTGCCCCCTTAAAAAAATATAAATGTTGTGTTGTTCGTTGTGTGTGTGTTGTTTGTGTGTATAGGAGACTGAAAATTGTGTGGATTTGATGATAGTAATGATTATTTTGCTCTCACAAGAGGAGAGGGCTGAAGAACAATTGTTTACGTTATATCACTGAGGAGAAAGGGTATATATATCGTTTATTATACGAGCACGTCTGAGGTCTGACTCCGGCTCCGTGACTACACGGCTTCAGACCTATGGCTCCGATATATATAATATCTATAATTAAGAGTGATTATGAGCTTTATAATTACTAGTATATATCGGACTCACTTAAAAATTTTGAATATATGTTGACTATTAATAATGACGCAATCTCGTCGAGTTAATGTAACTGATGAATTACGGCCCTTGAGTATACGTCTCACTACCCGTAAGGGGGTGAGTAGCGCTTATATATATATTGCCTACACACGCCTACTCTATATAAAATAATAAAATGATCGTTAAGTAAGTCTTTGAATTTGGTAGGTCAGGTGATAGCATAGGCATGCACTAGGAGTTATAAGAAGGATTCTGTAAGTCTGGAATTATCGCTTCGGATTCCAGAGAACCCCGGAGGGGGCCCCCTCTCACTGAAATAAAGAAGTAAAAAATTGCATGGAATAATAAAACAGAGGAAGTAATAAGAGATAGAGGAATAGAGCCAGAAGGAGTAAAGGAGGAATGATAAAGAAGAATTGAGTAGAGGAGGAGTCTTAGAGAAGGATTTTAGAGTCATAGCGTGAGAGTTCGGAGGAGTTGGTACTTCGGTATATGCTTAGTGAGCCAATGAACGTATCGTATAGTGCTGAGTTAATAATAATCAATTTACGTTAATTAAGCAACATTATGTTTGAGTATTCACTTATATATTATAATATAAGTTAATACGTGGATTCTAGTAGATATATATTTCGTAAGATTGAATTGGAGTTTCAGAATACTAATCAATAGAAAAAATAAATATGATAAATCACACATGAGAATTAAAATTATCAAGTAAGTGTTAAATTAAGAGTAAAATAGCAGTTGAAACAAAAGGGAGGCCAAGAAAAGAGAAGCAGCAGCAGAAGATTGCAAGAAGAGTGTTGAAAATCTGAAAGGGTTAATAACATTGGACAAAGTTAGATAGTAAATCATCATTGCTTTCCAGTAACATTTAATCACGCCTTCTTCTTATTTTACTTTTAACCAACTTGCATCACCCCTTCATTCCATCACTCACTGTTAACATTTCGGTGATTTGGCCTACTTTTAACATATCCACATACTTCTTTTATCCACTACTAACAATCGCTTCCTTCATTTGATTTTAGATTTGTTCAGTTACAACTTGTTCACATTCAAACTGATTTATTTCAAGCGCTCTTAAATACTTTATTCTTATTAACTTTTGTTTGCTTACTTTTCACTTAATTCTACCATCCTTCAACCACCATCCTCTCGCATCTAAGCCTCACTACTTATTTACATAATACTGCCATAATAATTTCCTTAATTGTATCCGAGTAGATTAAACTCCCAATATCCGTCTTACCAAACTTACACTCATCTTTGATTTTATAAACAATCACCTACATACTTAAGAGCCATGCTCATACAACTGCGTAAATCACACAAACAAACACAAACAAACACCTAATCACACTCCTGAGTCCAACTCCTATACACACTGATTGAGATCAATCACTTCTATACCCTCACACTATCTTCAACCTCTTCGCAATATCTTCATATAAGTCATACTCATTTGTGAGTTAAATATTATATAGAAAGTATTGACTCTTTAATACACATACCCTAAATCAGCATACCTAAATCATGCTCTCTAGATCAAGCAAATTTACAATACACACTTCGTAGCCATTCCATTCAACTATGCTCTCACTCTTCCGACACCCGCACTCATCATCCAAGAGCTCATTCGTGTCTTATTAGATCTAATTTCGCATCTCTTCGATATTTTCTCAGAATTCACACCTAGCCCATATTACGGCCAGTATGCATTCTTAGGCATAACATAACATAAAAACACACCCTTCTAATCCCAATTGTAGCAAACTTCGCAATACTTGTCTACCCACACGTTTAAACAAATAGCTTCTCATATCATCTAAAGTAGAAGCACTATCCACGTCTAACCATTATTCTCGTGTCACTATGAACACATTAAATTCACAATGCAAACGCAACTAATACTCGCTCACTAAACACGACCACACATTATTATAAATGCTTTATCAAAT
This sequence comes from Trachelipus rathkii, assembly GCA_015478945.1. Lineage (NCBI taxonomy): Eukaryota > Metazoa > Arthropoda > Malacostraca > Isopoda > Trachelipodidae > Trachelipus > Trachelipus rathkii. Next base: position 16,740 of record JABUQX010081428.1, read on the forward strand.
CTAAAAATTATACACGCTTAAATCGTTTAAACTGAATAAAGTTCTCAGTACACATCTAACAACAGACAAAAACACAAAATGTCATTACCATAACATAGCATACAAGAGACCGTAACCTATTCAACACACTTGTCAAGCATATCTCTATCATAACATACTGTTATCAACTTACAAGGTTATACTCGACGGCTCTATCAGACTATAACTTAAAATTTATCCATTCTACATACCATTGTGAACTTTCAATATATCCTTCTTATCACACTTCGACTAACCACACATCACGAATACACAATTTTCCAACTAACGTAATACAAGTTCCACAATATGCAATTTAAAGCTTAACTAGGCGTGTACCTTTCAATCGCTATTTTAAGAGTATAAATTATAGTATCAACAGAGAGCAAATTAAAATTTATTTAATCCAACCTAACTTATCATTTATCTTACCCACTGAATCAATATCACTGTTAACTACTCTCTACACTACATTGTGCCTCCATCTTTTTCACACTTTAATCACTCCCCTCAGATGAAAGTCAACTTATATACATATGCTACCTATGCAAAAAATCGTCACCGAATCACTTCATACATTTCACGCTAGTAATATCAAGAGAGCAAAGGCTCCTCCTTATCATACTCTAGAGCCCGAGTCACACGACCTTTTTCCGAGGCATCGCTATTACAGCATTCTCTGACGACAAGAAGATAAGCGGCAAGTTGGCATCCACCCCAATACCACATTCAGAGAGCTCCATATTTATCAAAATAAGTCTTATCACTATAATGGTATCACTCGCACTAGTAATCATACTCGATGATAATGTGGCGCGGAATAATACTTTCTTTCTCCTCACCTAACTGTAATAAACATGTTGGGCCACTCAATCAATATAAAGAGCGTAATACAGTAGGACTGGTATTAATTGTATAGGAACTTATAATAATTAACTGTAGAAAGAAGAGACGTGTGGAGACACTACTAAGACTAATACTAGTCACACACGAGTATTACTCGAGCATATTTATAGATCGATGTTATGACTAATATTTGCCACACATACGTTCTTGAAGATGACGCGGAGTTTAGGATAATGTTAAACTCACGCACCTGCGCAAAAGAGGCAAGACAGTAACCCTCATTCTACATGGCACTGGAAACTTTTGTTCTATTCGAAGCGTAAATATCTCTACCACACACTCATTAGAAAACTTAACATATGGGAGGTAATTTCAACGAGACCACAACGAGTAGACGGAGCAACTCATCACTCTCTATACGTACTACTCATACTTCTAGCAAACACAATCTGTATCATATCTCTCACCTCGTCCATTATCATTAGCGGTCATCATACTTGACTATATCGTCTTCAATTCGTCTAAATGTCTTTATTATTATATTGCTTATTCAATTAGTAATTAATTTACATTGAATTTCATAAAAATTATTACATTATATAATACTACTTAACTTAATATATCATAATCCCCAGCAAAAAGTTATGGGGCAAACTATATTAATATATATATAAATCAAAGTTTTTAAACTCATAACTAATAATTGCAAACATAAATATTTATCCAAACATAACATAAAAATAGTAAATTGTAATGGTTATGATAAATTAATTATCATAGTAAAGTGTTAATACTGATTTTAAAGCTGATAATATTAAAGCAGAAAATAATTAATGTAAAATTTTAATATAATATCCAACTACTTCTGATACCCCCTCACTCATACCCTATAGCACACCCTCTCCATAACCATCCTACGTATCCTTATGAACCTTTTGATCACTTCTATAATCGATCCATAATGATTAGGTACATATCGAGTACCATTTCAGCTAAACATAGTTAACATATACAAATAAGTATTCTTTTAATATACTAACCATAAACGTAAATTATTCAATGCTAACGAACATTATGTTATTTCACCACCACATTAATTAAAAGGGCTAACATTAAGCATATTATACCTAATAATAAGTAAATAATCAAAATTATATATAATATTTAAAAGTAGAATGTAATAACTCTAATACACTCAACACTTTAAACCGTATATATAATACATTAGATTAAATATCATTAATCTAAACATAACATATGAGATTCGCAATACTTAACATACAGTTAAAATAATAACTATGCACAGCGTATACAAAAACGTAACCTTAATTTATAAACTTTTTTCAAAATGACATAAATACTACTTACATATCACTATATAATGTTAATAATTTATATGCATTAATCATAACTATTGATTACGTTACGCAAATTTTCGAGTATTACATATTCGGATAATATACTAGTACAGCATAAATAAGAGTTACTTTATTATAATATTAATGATGATTGATATAAATTATATATTTATGTTAGGCGAAATATTATTGCTAACTCATTAATAATGTTATTTAAATATTATAAATAAAAGTATTAGCGTCAGCATTATATAAATTAATTAAATATATAATTAGTATAAAATATGTACAATAGACAAACTTAACATCAATATTAGCACTATAAATAAACAGTTAAACATTAAAGTCATAAAGTTATATTATCGCACACTTATAATACATACCAGTAAAGTTACTTAAGCATTGCATACTAAAAACAGTTACACCTATTCATTTACTTATTTACCTTTTTATTTATTATTTAAATATGCAGTGATCATAAAATTTTAAAGAATAAATTTATAATAAACATTGCACTAATAAATAAAAAATATTTTAATAACTCAAAAAATTTATCTATAACCTTTAGTCTATTTATATCATATAAGACCTAATAGAATAACTGTTAAACAATTATATATAAAAACAATAACGTATTTTATACCAAATCCTTAATAATATATAAAATTAAATAAGTATTTTTGTTAAATATTAAATAATATAAGTATCATAGTATAATAATTAGTACATACGTATTTATTACTTATGATTTTAAGCAGTAAATCAGTAAAATCAGTAATTAAACGCATCAACCCCTCCCTCACATACTATACTCACTCTCTATTACCATCCTCAATATTGAACATTATGTATAGCACTATTGTATCCTTTATTTGATTTACAGATCCACATTACATGTCGAATTAATCGAGAATATGATAGGTCGCTCAAACATATATCACGAGAGCCCTAAAATATGTGACTTTTTTTTATCACTATCTTCCATACAAGATACCAAGCAATGCTTTGAACTATATCGCTCGAGACATAAACAAGGCGACACAAGCGTGTATAGTCATGAGCATATAAATACGAAGGCTCAGAGTCGACATATAACGAGATATCACTATAAACCTGAAATCAGTAGAATATAATGCTACGCTGGCTTCAACGATAAACTTATACTTTGAGCAATCTATCTCGCCATTCAAAAAAAACAAAGAAATGTATTGTGGTAAGTAAAGGGGAAAGACAAAGCGGATATATCTACTATCTATCCATTACTATAAAAGTGTTAGAGGTTAGTCTGTTAGCTATTACTAAAGTTATACAATAGTATCAGCTCTATAACACTTCGTACAAAACGTAACCTATTTACTCTTTGTCCCAAGCATAATTCTAACATATCAATGTTAATCTTAACATTAAACATAAAGAATAAAAATATTTATACAAATATAATTTAGCGTATCACCTTATGTCTAATCATTCATACTGACAGCGAATATAATTTACTGGTGTTAAGTGTGGAACTTTGTTAATGTTAACTGTTTATTAGAGCGTATTAGTTGTGTTAAGTTTGTCGTTGTACATATTTTCTTATTCATATGATGCTATGTAGGCTTTATTAATTGAAAACATTGTTATGTTAGTATATATTCGCTGGTTAGTATATAAAGAAACTCATTTTTGTGCTATGATTATCCGAAATGATGACTCGAAATGCGACGTAAATCAATAGTGTTAATGTAAAATTAACAATTGATATTTAGAGATACTGCTTGAATAAAGTGTGAAATAGTTACGTTTTTGTTACGCTTGTGGCTAGGGTATTTTACTGTTGTTAAGTATTGGACTTTGTTACTGTTAGCTGTTTTATTCGTGCTAAGTGTGTTTAGGTTTTTCATTGTACATTATAAACTTTCTAGTAGTTCTGGTAATGCTATGTTGCTTTATTAATGTGAAAACAATGTTACGTTTGGCATATATTCGTTGGTTAGTATATAAAGAACTATTTTTGTACTATGTTTTAGCCGAAATGGTACTCAATATGTGGACCTGAAATCATGTAGATCGAAAGAATCAAAAGGTCATTGGACGGGAATGGCGTAGGGAGGGGCGGGGAGGGGAAACGGGTGGTTTGATTTACTAATTTGCTGCTTTAAAATTCGGTAACTATTACACTTTACTATGATATTTATTCAAAGAACTTATTTTATATGTTATTTTTGGATAAAATTTTGTTATTTTTAGTTATGTTGGTTAGAACTTTGTTTTTATGCCTATATATTCTGGGGATTATGATTTTTAATTAATTATGAATAAATTTTTGTTAATATTATATAATAATGTAAAAACTTTGTTACGCTAGCATATAGTCAATTGGTCTGTATGATAATCGGACAAGGTTATGAAACATTTTTTGCTAAATGTTACTGTGTGTTTGTATGATTAATTAAGGGCAAGATCCAATTTGGAGCCTGGGACGGGCCCCAGTTTTCACCCCACATAAAAATGGACATAAAATTCGATTTTCAGCCGATTTTGACTATATAAAAACGCAAAATGTAGCTTTTTTGCAGCTCTAACGTTCATTCCGGTGTTTTTTTTTCTGTGTCTGTAGTCATTCTTTCAGAATTTTCAATTTTCAATTTTCATGTTTTTTGACATTCTTCAAAATGAGGACCAGAATTTTTTCCGAAATGACTTCAAACTTGAAATATGCATAGATAGGTCTATTATCTAAAATAGTAGAGAAGTACTTTTTCGATTTTTTGAGTTTTGTGCTCAACGTTGTCCAATTTCCAAACCCATTTTTTTTGGGATTTTGAAATGAAAAATTGCGATATTTTTTTTCTGTTCTGGCGAAGTGAATGAAATTTTCAGGGCATATGTAATCGGCAAGATGCATCTTTTTTTACTTAGATAATTTTTGTGTATCCCAAAAGAAATTTTTTAAAAATTTTCGAATTTTTTTTTTTGAAAATTTGTTCCAAGAACAAATCAAAAACTAATGCATATACAAAGAAATTATTTAATTAAAAAATGTGCATCTCCCCTGACTACAAAAGCCCTGAAAATTTCATCCACTTCGCCCGAACAAAAAAAAAATTATCGCAATTTTTCATTTCAAAATCCCCAAAAAAATGGGTTTGGAAATTGGACAACGTTGAGCACAAAACTCAAAAAATCGAAATTTTTGACTATTGTAGGTAATGGACCTATCTATGCATATTTCAAGTTTGAAGTCATTTCGGAAAAAATTCTGGTCATCATTTTGAAGAATGTCAAAAAACATGAAAATTGAAAATTGAAAATTCTGAAAGAATGACTACAGACACAGAAAAACACCGGAAATGAACGTTTTAGAGTGCAAAAAAAGCTACATTTTGGTGTTTATATAGTCAAAATCGGCTGAAAATTCCGAATTTTATGTCCATTTTTATGTGGGGTGAAAACTGGGGCCCTTCCCAGGCTCCAAATTGGATCTTGCCCTTATTAATTAACGTTAATATGCTAGAGGTATGCTTGAAAAAGTATGAATAGGTTACGTTTTGCATGCAGTGTTAGTTACTTTACTGGTATTAAGTGTGGACTTTGTTAATGTTAATAGTTTATTTGTGTGTAAGTTATGTTAGGATTGTCGTTGTACATTATTTTCTTAGTTCATGTTACGCTATGTTAGCTTTATTGATGTGGAAACTTTATTACGTTAGAGTATATTCGTTGATCAGTATGATAATCGGACAAGGTTATGATACATTTTTGATAAATGTTACTGTGTCAGTGTAAGATTAACGTTAATATGTTAGAGATATGCTTGAAAAAGTATGAATAGGTTACGTTTTGCATGCAATGTTAGTTACTTTACTGGTGTTAAGTGTGGAACTTTGTTAATGTTAACGTTTTATTTGTGTGTAAGATGTGTTAAGAGGATTGTCCTTTTGTGACATTATTTCTTAGTTCATGTTACGGGTATGTTAGCTTTAATTGATAATGGAAACTTTAATTACGTTAAGAGTATATTGTTGATCAGTATGATAATTAATAAATTTTTGTGATAAATTTTAGTTATATATTACCATGTTAATATAAATTAACATTGTTATGTTAGAGATATGCTTGACAAGGTGTGAATAGGTTACGTCTTTGTATGCTATGTTAGTTACTTTAATACTGTTGTTAAGTGTGGAAACTTTGTTAACGTTAACAGTTTATTCATGTTTAAGGCATGTCAGGTTTGTCGTTGTGTATTATATTTATAGTTCAGATGATGCTAAGTAAGTTTTATTAATATGAAAACTTTTTTACGTTAGCATATATTCGTTGGTCTGTATGATAATCTGACAAGATTATGATACATTTTTGCTAAGTATTATTGTTTCAGTGTAAGGTTAAGGTTGTATGTTAGAGATCATGCTTGAAAAATATGAATAGGTTACTTTTGGCATGCAATGTTAGTTTATCTTTAACATGGTGTTAAGTCTGGAACCTTTGTTAAATGTTAATAACAGTTGTATTCGTGTGTAGTTGGTGTAGGGTTTGTAATTTGTTCATAATTTTCTTAGTTCATGTTACGGCTCCGGTTGCTTTTTGAGTGGAAAACTTTATTACGTTAGAGTAATTCGTTGATCAGTATGATAATTAACCAATGTTGTGATAAATTTTAGTTAAATATTACCATGTTAATATAAATTAACATTGTTATGTTAGAGATATGCTTGAAAAAGTGTGAATAGGTTACGGTCTGTATTGTATGCTATGTTGTTACTTTACTGTTGTTAAATGTGGAACTTTGTTAAGCGGTTAACAGTTTATTATGTTTAGGCGTGTTCAGGGTTGTCCCGTTGTGTATTATATCATAGCTCAGATGATGCTAAGTAAGCTTTATTAATGTGAAAACTTGTTACGTTAGCAAATATGTTGATCAGTGTGTCAAAGAAATTTGTTTTTTTTAATGTTAACGTTTATCCAAAATGATACTCGAAATGTGACTTGAATCAATAGATCAATAGATCAATAGATCAATAGATCATGGATGATGTGGGCAGTGCAGTATTGCCGGTTTGATTTACTGATTTACCTGATTTAGGGTATGTAAAACATTACAATTTTACTAAAAAATATGACTTGAATCAATAGATCAATAGATCAAAAGATCAATAGATCATGGTTGGCAGGAGTGTAGGTTGTGGTTTACTGATTTACTCATTTACTGCTTTAGGGTATGTAAAAACGTTAATTTGTAAGTTATAAACATAAAAAGAATAAGAAATTTTATTTATTTATTTATTTATTTATTTATTTATTTTTATTTTATTTTTTTCTTGATGGTTCTGAAACCATCATTTTCGAAATCTACAGACTCGATGACATATATAAGGATACCAACATTGTTGTTATACGAATGTTTTTAACTCAGCACCGCCTGGCTCCAGCACCGAAGCCTAACTCCTCCAACTCCTCTGACTCTGAATTCTTCTCAGACTCCTCCTTCCTCATTCTTCTTCCTTCCTCCTTTCCTTCTTCTTCCTCTCTTCTTCTCTTCTTCCTCTGTTTTGCATTCCATGCATTTCTTCTTCTTTTTTCAGGAGGGGGCCCCTTCCGGGGGTCTCTGGAATTCGAAGCCAAATCCGACTCAGAATCCTTCTCCACCTCCGGCTCCTCTACCCTGCCTCCAAATTTCAGACTTCTACGATCATTTTAATTTTTAGGGGGGGCAGCGTCACCCCTTACGGGGGGACGCAGAGGGCCGTAATCTCGTCTCCGACGAGATTACGTCATCATATAGCTCACATCCAAATTTTAGTCCGATACGTTAAGCCTTACCTCTATAGATATATATCGGAGCCATAGGCTGAGCCGGAGCCGGAGCCGGAGCCGGAGGACGAGATTACGTCATCACACTCAGGCCTAACTCGTCTTAAGCCTAATATCACCCGATTAGAACCCGCAACAAGGGCGTAAGCGCAATATTCGCGTCGACCCTCTGGGGGAGGTACCCCCTATATACATCCTAGAGACTTGAAATTTCGCCTGTTTTGAGCTTAACCCATACAT
>JABUQX010081428.1:30000-32018 GCA_015478945.1 Trachelipus rathkii
CGAAGAGTATCCTGCAACGATTTCTAGCTGAATGAAAATTAGCAAGAAGTGATAGAGAACGAGAATTTTCCCACTCCCGATACGCACTGTCTCTATAGCCTGAATGCCAGAGAACAAGCACGATCGAACCATGGATTAATGAGGAGAGAAAGTTTAGTCGAAGAAGGCAATGAAACTGCTCCATCCCATCAGCGATTACAGCTCCATCCTTATCGGCAAAAGCTGAAGCGTCACCAGAGTCAAAGCAGTCCTTCCAATTATAGTTAGCGCGTAGAAGCAACGCAAGGCCGCCCAATCGGCCCGATCAAAGTGCCAGAAAAAACGAGTAGGGCAGGATATGGAGCATTTGGAGAGAAAGTATTAAAATTAGAGATTATAAGGTTGTGGTCAGATTTACCAATATTAGGCGAAGGTGGTGAACTTATAGAGAGAAGGACTTAGTGGTGAGCCATGGTCAAGTGTTTCAAGAATTGGTTGGGACGATCCGAATGTGTGTGTGGGCTCTTTAATTTAGTTGCTCCAGATTCGTTGAGAATATAAATGATTCGGCCTCTCCCCACCTAAATCAGATGAGGGAACCCCAACCATTCAGTGTTGTGTAGCATTGAAATCCCCTAAATAAAGGACCTCAGTATTTGGATGAGAAGATATAACAGTCTCGTGAGAAGTAGTAAGATATTCAATTATATATATATATATATATATATATATGATATATATATATATATATATATAATATATATTATATATATATATATATATATAATATATATATATAATATTATATATATATATATTATATATATATATATTCACATTATACCACCACTCACGAGCAATGCCCTTTTCAAAAGGAGGGGGCAAAAAAAAATAAATAAATAAATAAAAAAAAATTACATATAGAAAAACAAAAATTAAAATAAATGGAAAGTAAACCCACCCTGTCCTTTGCCTAACGCAATTCCCTCAGGTGGGCGCAGACGCGAAACTTAAATAGAGGAAGATTAAATATTGCGGGGGAAATAAAAGAAGGCAAGGAGTTCCTCAAAACAGATCTGGCTGGAAAGAAGGAGGTACCACAACGAGTGATGCTTGAGTCTCCAATATTCACACAATTTTCATGAGAGAACAAGGCATCTCTTGTGTTACGAGGGCGACGCAGTGGTGGAGGAATGCCAGAGGTCAATTCTCTCGAGTCCCTGCCGTTGTAACACCTATAGAAAAGAGGTAGGGCACCAAGTCACGACGCAGAGAAAGAGGGTCAAGAGGTTCAGAGAGTATAAATTGATTAAAATTTATTTAGTTAAAAATATCAATTATCATTGATATGTTATAGATATGCTTGACAAAGTGTGAATAGGTTACGTTTTTGTATGCTATGTTAGTTACTTTACTGTTGCTAAAGTGTGGAACTTTGTTAATGTTAACAGTTTATTCGTGCTTAAGGTGTGTTAGGTTTGTCGTTGTACATTATATTCTTAGTTCAGGTGATACTATGTTAGCTTTATTAATGTGAAAACTTTGCTACGTTAGCATATATTCGTTGGTCAGTGTATAAAGAACTTGATTTTATGATATGTTTATCCAAAATGATACTCGAAATGTGACATAAAACAATCAATCAATATATCATAGGATGGTGGGAGTAGGGGCGAAGTTGAGGGGAGGGTGGTTTGATTTACTGATTTACTGATTTACTACTTTTCTGGGTGTAAAAACGCTAATTTATAAGTTATAAACATAAAATGAATAAATGTTTTGTGTTATGTTATACTAAATATGACTTGAATCAATAGATAAATAGATAAATATCAATAGATCAAGGGTGGGGTGTGCAGGTTAGGGTTGGTGGTTTGATTTACTGATTTACTGCTTAAGATGGTTGTAAAAACGCAAATTTTTTATGTTATAAACATAAAAAGCATAAAAAATTTAGTAAAAATTATATTTTTAAACGAAATAAAATTAAAATAAACAAAAATAATAAAAATTTGAAAAAAATTAACAAATTTAAAAAT
>JABUQX010081429.1:0-25000 GCA_015478945.1 Trachelipus rathkii
CAAATTAGCAAAGTATTGTTACGTAATTGGCGATTACATCTCGACGAATCTAAGCACATCTGCATCTTAAACATTATAGCATTTTATGTGTTTCGGTCCTTTGTCTGTATTCATTAGAGTTTTTTATGCTTTCTCCCTGTTGCTTTAGCGAGCAACTCTTGGAACCACCAAGGATTGCCGAAAGCCTACTCTGCGAAAGATTGCGTGTGATTGCAATCATTTCCGACTTAGCATTTATTAGTAACCTGCTGAAAAGAATTAAAAGCATCATTAACAGTCGTGGAAACACTATTGTAAGAGATATTTGTACTGTTATACCTTGATGTATAATGAGCACCACTCCGCTAGTTTCTTTATATCGAAATCTGGAACTGTGTATTAGTTTTAAACATGCTAAAAATGGTTCATTTAAGGCTATTGGTAATGGTCACTGCCCTATAACTAATCAAAGCGGGACCAGGTATAACTATCAATAAGAAAATAGGAAGCAAATAGAAAAAAAATCTATACTGAGAAGTGTGTGAATTATCTAACGCCTCATATTGTGATAGGATCGCTAGATTAAGGCATTCAGGGAAAAGGTGGTTAGAAGATCAACAAGGATCTTAGACTTAGACAAGGACTGAGTCGCCATAGAGAGTGAAACGCACGATGAAAGCTCTCGCACAGAGTAAAACACCATGAAGTATGGAGAGTCTGGCTTAAAAAAAGGTCGGCTAAATCAGCTCTTAGTAAACTAAACTACTGGAAGCCAAAGTAGATCGAAACAGATAGTAGAGTTATCGCATTGGTCAAATGAGATACTCTGCTGCCACTGCATGACAGTCTAAGTTTAGATAGAGGGATGGAGAACATGGATAACTTATGAATGAGATTCCTGCCGCCTCCTGCTATCATTTTCACCTTCTTTCATAGAATTACGGCGATTTGTATTTCTACGTTGCGAAAGAGTCGCATAGCAATAGTGAATTTCCTGCAAAACATATGAATTTTGGGTTCTGTATATATGTTATTAGGTTGAACAAGTCTTCCAAAATTTAGAGCAGTGTAGCCACGACAATTTCATTGAAGGAAAAGGGTCATGCTGTGTATTATGAAATTATTGAGGTAGTCTTTTTGAGACAATTGCCTTTATTGTGGCTAGGGATAATATGGAGGTGGATTACAAATGAGGAGAAAGGCTGATAAATGGTCCGCGACGAGATAGGAGCAATATAATCCTGGTGGAAGAATAGTCGTACGAAGAAGATACTTTGTTGACGACCGTTTTTGGAGGAGTTTTTTTCTAGTGTATTTGGATGAAACTTCTCATGAATGCGAATTAAGTTGAGATTCAACCAAGTCCCAGTTTATTAAATGTGGACTTTGTTGGTTGTGAAAGGAAACCAGGTTGCTCATATTCTGGTAAATGAAATATCAGATCTGCCCAAAGCAAGCAAATTCAGAAAAGTGTGGAGATTATGGGCCGTTTCCATAGAAATGGGAGAGGAAGGTGTTACCGAAAAGTGTAATCTTTAAGAGAAGGTGTTGGTTGCGAAAGTCTGATGATGGAGACTTTGTCAGTGAGTCTATCAGGTGGTATTTAGGGGAGACGACAAATTGACTTGAGATGGGAATGTCTTGCGGCCCTTATCGTACCGCCAAACAAAATTCAGAACGCTTTGGAGAGTTTGCGTTGTTGGTGAACGGGCTCCATTACCTCCCTCGGAATCGTAAAAGCATTAGAAAGAGAGTGGGTAGCAACATCAAGCTAAGGCATACAATCCTTTATACCACTAAGCAGAATAGAGTCTTTAGAAGAGTTGCTGAGATAGGAAATTCGGAAGAAAGATTTATAGAGATTCAGAAGAGGCTGGAAAAATTGCTGCATCTACAAAAGATTGTGTTGTGGGGTTTGGTTCGCCAGCTGTGGTTTCTTGTGTACAACTATTGATGTCAATGCTTTTGTTTCAGGAATAGACTTATGTCAAGGTCTCTTCTGAGTTGCATTTTTTTATATCTTGGGTCGGTGTTTCTGCTCTAAGAAATTCAGATGTATTTATTTGTTAGCGAGTAATCTTTTGCCTTGGTCGCTTAATCTTTGTTTCTGTTAAGGACCATCTTTTTCAGGAATTTGAGTAATGGTGGAAGATGGATTAGGGAAAAAGAAGCAGGCTTCTTACGTGAGTTTGGCGAACTGGGAGGGTATGAGGCAGAGTTCTTGGCAGGAAATGCTCTCCAGGCTTTGTGAGGATGAACAGGACTTTGGTTTTCATGATTGATCAGTTGAAAGCTAGGACTCAGGGTAGGGCTATTGATGACATTTTGAGCGGGATATTGCATTAAAAGCTGTTTTTCGACTATTTGAATAGTTGGCAATATAGGCAGTACATACGAGCAGGTTACAGAAACTGCTTGAGTCTCATTGGGATATTTGTCTTTGAGTTGGTGTTTGGCATTTCTCCTACTCAATTTTTGTATGGTACATAATTCCAAAACCTCCTGTTCAAACAGGTAAGACGGGCATTTAAGGAAAGAGGCACTGTGGGTCATCCACAGTTTTTGCAGAGTGGTGTGTTTTCACAGGAAGTGTGAAATTCTTCTCCACAGATTGCCCATATATCATTTGGTCTCCTACAGTATTTTCGGGAATAACTAAACCTCTGGCATTTAAAGCAACGTCTGGGTCGGGGAATATGCGTAAGAAACACTGTAGCTTGTAAACCCAATTTTCACCTTTGAAGGTGGAAACGGGTTGTTAAAGGTCAGTAATAAACGATTCCTGACGAGGGGGAAACCTGTAAACATTTGGAACGGGAAATCTTTTCTGCTGGAGATTATTTAGAATGACAACAATATCTTCTTCATTCTGTTCTAAAGAGTAAATATGCCTTTGTATGTGTTTCTTATTTCATCAAAAGTGAAAATAAGAGGAATGTTTCCAAGAAAAGTTAAGGATGACAAGATAGAACTTTTATTTCGTTTAGAAGCTCGAACGAGAAGAGACCTATTCCTCATTAACGCGACTGGGGAAGTCTTCAATTCCTAAAGCTTTTTCAAGTGCATTGCTAAGAGTGATAGTTCTTTGCTCAGTAAAAGCTTTGTGGGGGGATCGCAATAAGTAATGCATCGGGAATGTTGTTTCAGTTGGCAGTCTCGGAGGGGGAGGAGCATATAGAGTAAACAATTGAGAACGACTAAGATAGGGGGCACTTTTTCGGGGTTGCCCACGACCGCTTGGGAACCTGGGATGTCGAGGGCGTACCAGACGACAGAGGTCTTCCAGGTGGAGGGAATCAGAGCATTAATATTTGAAGCGCAATTCAGAATATTATATCCATTAATCGGCGCATAGTCAGTAATCGCTAAATCTATCAGAATCCAATGCGAAATTAAGATTTGTATGGTATTTAAATCAAAGAGCCCCCCACCTCATGTTGTCGACCATTATTGATGTCTTGTGCCGAGACCGCGCTGAGAGGCCGGGGAGTCTTCTTATTTATTATAGATGTTTCCAGTAGGGGTCAGGGAAAAAGATCCACACCTGGTGCTAAGTCGTGTGCATCGAATTACGAGCGGTGATGTAGTTCACACCTCTTCAGCACAGATGACGTCAGGTACCCTTCCTACCCTTAATTAAGGGTGTCATCGGTGTTCATCTACCTCTTTGGCAAAAAAAAAAAAAAAAAAAAAAAAAAAAGATAAATAAAAGAAAAATAATAATAAAAAAAAAGATAGATAGAAATATTGGTTGAGAAAGTGGATTGAAAAAGAACAGAAAATTAATATGAAAAATGTGGGGAAAGAATGAAGGCTGAAAGATTGGGTATGTGACAAATGCTAATGCTCAAATGAACAACAAATGCACTTACTAGTACTGGGGCCGGAGGGATGCACAAAGACCCCCAAGTATTGGTTCTTATCATTATGCCATGCTCCAGCTACTCAGCTAGGTTGTATATCAAGAGCATAAAACCATGAAATGGTTTATTTATGGTGAAATATTATTATCATTTCTCTTATGTCGCCTCATGAGATATATGGGTAAATAGCCTCTTATATTTACCTATATATACTCATGAGGCTAATTTTCGATTCAAAATTCTTATCTTTATTTATTCCCTAGGAATTTTGGAGTTCCACTTGAACATTTAAACTTCGTATTTCAACTTTAATGTTCAATATTCATATTTCATCTGTTCTATTTTGGAGTATAATAAAAGAAGTATTCTGTTGAAGTGTTTTCACGACCTCACCTCCAAACTCGACAATATATATATATATATATATAATATATATTATAATATATATATATATATATATATAATAGTATATATATATAACTATATAATATATATATAATTATATATTATATATATATATAATAATATATATATATATATATTATATATATATATATTATAAGACAAAGTACTTAACACCCCACACGGACGAGAAGGCCACCGAGCTCGGCAGATCAAAACAAAATTTCACGAGGAGTAGCCAATCTATGATCATAAATAAGATTCTAGGTGCGAAGTGATTTATATTTTTTTTACTGTTCTAGGGGCAAGATTAATATATATATATTATTATTTGTAAAATATACACGCAATTTAGGGGGCTCGCCGACGGGGAACACAGGGGGACGTTTTCCATACCCCGAATGGGAGGGCGGAGGAACCCCGCGACACCCAGAATACCAAAAAAGCGAGGGTTACGGAACCCCCGGAAGGGGATGGGAAAGTACCCCGTATAGTTCCCGGAAGGGCCGATGAGACCCCCGACTCCTGCCGATCGGTTGCAAATACCCCTTATGAGGGTATTCTTTATTAAAAAAACTAAAACAAAACAACGTAGAAAAGATCTATTATTTTACACGAGTAACGTATAAAAAGAGTCATTAAATAGGCTTGTCTCCTCATATTACTATAATTTATAACAATATATTTTTTTTTTACCATTTTCCTAACCAAAATTTACCTAGATTCCAAAAATGTATTCTTTTATTCTTTTGCACACTCTTGTAGTTGTTGAGATATGATTTTTTTTTTTAAGTTTACATTTCACGGGCTGAGCCCTATTCAAGTTATCATAGAGAGGCTACCTGCCTGAAAATTTTATTTATTTGAATCGAGCTAGCCGTTTTCACAAAATTTATTTTTATGTTATTTTTATGCATAATGATATTAAAATATGACGTAAAGCAAAAGATCAGTAGACCACAGTTGAGTAAAGGGTTGGAGTTTGCTGCAAGATTGCAGTTTTTCTTTACTGCATTACTGCTTTAATGCTTTATTTTCTATAAAACACGCTATTAATTAACTTAAAAAGAATAATTTTTTTTTTTTGCAAAAACATAAAATGTTTTAAAAAAAAGTTTTTAAATAAGTAACAATAATCAAATAAACAAAAGTTTTAAAATAAATAACAATAAAAAAAATAAATAAATAGACAAAATTTTTAAAATAAATTAAACTTATAAAATAATAAAAACATGACAAGCAAAATATAAATGTAAAATAAAACTATAATATAATAAAGACTTAAAACAAAACAGTAAATGCGAGGCGTGTGTATGTGTGTGTGTGAATTTACATAAGTTTGTATGTGTGTGTGTAGTTATGTGGGTGTTTGCGCATTAAGGTATTAAGCTGAGCTAGGGTAGGTTTGGTTAGGATAAGTTGGAAAAATATATTAAGAAAGATAGGTTGAAGATATGTATGTTTGTGTGTGTTAGGGCATTATGTTGATTTAGGTTAGGTTTGGTTAGGCTAAGTTAGACAATGTATTAAGAAAGATAGGTTGAAAGAAAGGTAGTTAGAGAGCTATAAAGGAAGTGTTTATATAATTAAAAAGCTAGATGTGTTAGGTTGGTATGTTTGTTTAGTCTGGTTAGCTCAGGATGGACTAAGTTAGACAATGTGTTATGAAAGATAGTTGAAAAAAAGATAGTTAGAAAGGAATAAGGAAAGCGGTCATAAAATTAATAAACTAATTGTGTTGAGATCCATATATTGTGCCATAATTACATCTTTTATATGTAATTATTTATTATTAGCTAAATTCATCATGAAAATTTCATTTCCATGGATAAAACCCCATTTTTGGGTTTCGGCTCCTATCCCCATGTGGGGCCTACCTTTTCTGATTCCTTCTGGAATCATCCTTCATCCTTCCTCTATCTTCCTGTTAAGAACTCTGTGCGTTTGTCCTTTTTGCTTATTTTTTCTTCTGGAACCCCCTCCCGGGGAATGCTCAAACTCCTCAAAAGAATTGAAACCCTCAAAATCATGTTCTACTGGTTCATAAACACATACAATGACACTTCACTTGTCCTACTATATGTTTATTTCAAGATTTGACTCCTAGTCCGGCTCCGGGTCCGGTTCCGGGTCCGGCTCAATGTTCCTCCTCATGAACAGACTCTGTCTCCGACTTCTGATTCCTCCTGGAATCTTTCATTTTCCATTCTCAGCTAAGCACCTTATGTATCTGCTTTTCTATTTTTTTTTTCTTATGAGACCCTTCCCGGGGGTACTCAGGGTCCCAGGAGGGTTCTGAAACCCTCAAATTCGGGGTATTCAGGCTCTCCGGAGGGTTTTGAAACCCTCAAATTTGGCTTTT
Organism: Trachelipus rathkii; assembly: GCA_015478945.1. Taxonomy (NCBI): domain Eukaryota; kingdom Metazoa; phylum Arthropoda; class Malacostraca; order Isopoda; family Trachelipodidae; genus Trachelipus; species Trachelipus rathkii. The sequence continues at coordinate 6,607 of JABUQX010081429.1, forward strand.
ACAGGCTCGTAAACATATCAAATGAAACCTCGCTTGTCTATTTTATTATTATTTCAAGATTCAGCTCCAGCTTTGGCTCTGGTTCTGGATCAGTGATCCAGGCTCATGAACCGACTCAATCTCCGACTACATCTTCGACTCCAATCCTTCTCTTTTATTTTCTTCCTAGCTATAGCCAAAACTTACTTTAATCGTCCCCGCACCCTCCTCCGGGGACGCAGGGCTATGAAACCTCGATTCCAACGAGGTGACACCACAAGTGATAGGGGTAGCAAGTTTGAGGGAGATATGATAACTAGAACTCCTTAAATTGGGGGAATAAAAAAAAACGGTGAGGCTTGTCTGCGTAATGGTGTCAACACTACTAATAAGTAGAGTTGTGAAAAATAAAACATTTAGTTTGGACATTTTTTTTATACATACCATGATTGCACTATGCAAATATATGATTGGTTTAATGGATCAGGCATGCATCTTGATACTAATTATTATTTAAAAAAATATATATATCCAAAGCTAATCTAAAGATTTAGCAGTATCAATGACGTTCATATCTGAAAAATCCTACGATTGCGAAAAAAATATATATCAACTTAAAATCTGAATGAAATGAAGGCCATCTGATTGTGTCTCATATATAAATATTTAAAACCAGTTATTTATGTAGCACAATAATGTGATGAAATCATCTCTAGATATAAACAATATAAATTAGTAAAGTAATATAGTATATATATATAAATATATATAATATTTATATTATATATATATATATATATATATTATATATATATAATTTATAATAATAATTATTTATAAAGGAATATATATTATAGTATATTATATATAATATTCAATACTTAATAATATAATAATAATATTTATTATATATATTATTGAAATATATATATATATAAACAATATAATATGTAAATATATATAATATATATATATATATATATAATATAGTGAAACTATTTTTATATGTTCCCGTAAAAGTGACTATTTATTCCTTAGAATATAAAAACAAAGACACTAGTAAACGCGCTTTTACAATAAAAACTAAATAAAATTCATAATTTTTCAATATGCGATCAAAGTCTATTATTTTTGGACTATTTTTAATAAAGTATTACTAAGAGGTTTTGTAAAATAATTTTAACAAAAATAGTTTCCAAACAGAATATATATTTAACATTTATCAACTATAGTAAAATTTCATAGCCAATTAAATAAGACAAAACAATAAGGTAAAAAAAGAAAGACCAAAATAACACAAGAAAAAAAAAAGTAAAAAAAGAATCTTTCTTTGAATTTTCAAATTTGCTAATCCACTTTGCCTCCAAAACGACTAAGTTTGGTACCCCTAAATTACGAGGAAAAGCCCTTGATACCATTATTAACTCAATAGGAACTATTCTAGTATTTTATTTGATTAGTAAATTTTAAAAGAGTCATAATTATAATATTAGTGAGTACTATAAATGATATTACAAAATTTATTTAAATGATTATTTTTACACTTTTTTAATTTTTGATTTTTTTGTAATAAAAAGAAGAGAAAAATACAGTATATGTATAAATAATAATTTTCAAATAGTAATATCATATATTATTGAAATTATTAGTTAACCTTTCTATTGTATATTATTAAAGAACTATTTCTATATAAACATTGTAATTCTTAAAAATATAATAGTACACAAATAACTTTTTCCAAGAAATAAATATAAACTCTCTATATAAGGTCTACTTTAACTCCACACTCAACAGAGAAAAATAGCTGTGCGTCTCCAAAAAAGAAAAACGAAGCAGCGAATAAAGAAAGAAGGTGAAAAAGAAAGAGAACAAAAATATAAAACCAATGAATACCAACCTCAGCCTTCCTGGTACCTGTTCTTCATTAGAGTAGGCCACCACCCATCCACCGATTGCTCAAAGAAAATCCCTATAATATATAAACTAGTCCCGCAAAAAAAAAAAAAGAAATATATTACAATTTATAATTATAGAAAAAAACTTAATTCAAAACAACACACCACAGAACCACCGAAGACGAAACAAACACACAACTCACAAATATATGAGAATATCGACGAACTACAAAACACCAACTATTTGCAGTGTCCGAGAGTGCAATATCCAAAATGCAAAACTTCTAGCACCTTTTCCACTTTATTAGTTAAGACATAACCCGGAGAAATTCATGAATGCACTACCTATTTAACACATAAAATCCTATCGCTAAAATGTCAAGAAATGAGAGCCGTTCTCCATCATTCTAACAGTCCTTCTGACGTTGTGAGAGAGGCAATTCCATATTGTATTATCCTTAAAAAATCATCCAAACTAGCATTCACTTTAAAGACTAATGTGAAATCGTACCTCTCTAAGAGCGATGCCTTCCGACAACCAACAACATGAAGACGGGAACTTCAGTCACACCGTTTATTCAAAGGCGGCGTAATCAACCTCAGTCTAACTGACTATTTCCTTACAACTCTGAGAACCCATTTCAAACATAGGCAAAAAGCAATTGAATTAACGTGTTCAATCAACATTATCTGAACTGTCTGTAAATGATCAGAAAGTATCAAGCCTGCACACCATTATTCCAAAGTCTTATATCATCCTCATCAAGGTCTAATATGACTAATTTTTTGCCATGACAAACTAAACAACAGATCAAGAAATCCATGATGCACCTGATGTCCATGATCTATCCGATGTCCATAACACCCCTTCTATCACAGATGTCTCTGATGCCCATGATGCCCCAACCTTAAGAAGAAACCCTCCAAGCCGAGTACACTTTTGTAAATGTCACTCCGTGTTCTGGCAGGAAAGTGATATATAGTGAACCTTTTTTTATAAGTTCCGGTTAAAAATGTGACATTTTCCTTAAAAACAAACTCCAGAGGAAAACGCTTTATAATGAACTATAATTATATTTTTAATGTGCAATAAACTAATATTTTTACTATTTTTTAATAATATAAAGTTAGTTTGTGTGTTAAAAAATGTAATTTCAAAAGCATTAATAAAATAACATTTATCATAATAAATTTATATCCAAAACAAAATAAATAATGTAAAAATGAATCCTTCTTGACGGCATTTCTGCTAATTCACTTTGCCTCCAAAAACGACCAAGTTTGGCACCTAAATTACAAAAAGCCCGAGAACGATTTAACCAATAACTATTTTATTCATTGATGTAATTTTAAGTTTATAATGTTATATATTCGATATTTTAAAATAATTTAATAAATGTAATATGTTTTTTTCCTTCTATTTTCAATTTTTATTTATTGTAATGAAAAAAAAATAAAAAAATATGCATAACAAATATTTAAATGTAAAATGTATTTTATTTTATGTTATATTTCTATTGTATGTATTAAAAGATATTTTATGATAACATGAATCTTAAAAATGTGTTAAAATAACTTTCCAAGAATAAAAACTCCAATAAGTCGTCGTTTTAACTCAACACCTCAACAAGAAGTAGTTTGTCTCCAAAATAAAAACAACAACGATGAAGACGAAAAAGAAAAAAAAAACAGAAAACCCACAAGTCCCAGCCTCCTGTTACCGTCTTCAATAAATAACCACCACCACATCACCTATATCTATCTATCTATCTACGTATCTTTCAATCATTATTATCTATCTATCTATACTATTCTTAATCTAATCTATCTATCTATCTATCTATCTATTCTATCTATTACTATCTATCTATCTATCTATCTATCTAATTCACATTCTATCATATACATCCATATATAATTCTTTGATATTGTCTAGAATAAGTAAACATAAAAACTATATATTAAATTAATTATATTAAATATATATAATATATAATATATATATATATATATATCATATATATATAATAATAATGGGTCATGATACCTCCTAAGTATGAATATTATATAATATATATGAGTAGATTACTACGTCATATATTAGAACTTATAATAATATTATAATAATAAACTACGTATATATAAATATATATATAGCTATATACTAATGATATAAATATATATATATAAATTATAATTGATAATATATTATAAACGCTACAATAAATTCCTTTCTGAAACTTCTTCATCAAGCCTTGATTGATGTGCAAATTTGCTAGCAGATCTTTTCATAGTGTGCTAATAAGTATGCAAATTATGTTTAAGTTGTCACTTCAGGAAAAAAAAGAATAAAAAATGAAAGATAAAAAAAATGGAAAAAGAAGAAAAATAAATTTATAAAAAATGAAAGATTAACAATAGAATAAAATTGGAGAGAAAAAATAAGAAAAGAGATTTACTTCGGTTTTGCTTCATTAACTTCTAAATACTGGCTTCACAAATCACCAAACTCATTATTGAATAATACTTGTAAATTTCAATGAAACAAAAAATTGCTTATAGTTTATATTGATTAGAAATATTCAATTGTTGATGCATCTTCATCAGCGAAAATTAAATGGTTGTAAAAACTTGAACAAAAAACTGAACATGATGTACAAATAAATCATAAATTTTTTCGTGAATTATAATTATTATTATTATATATATTATTATATTATTATTTATAATAAGGTGTAGATTTTATTATTATATAGATTTATTACCTATTAGATCAAAAATGTTGGCCACTAAATTAGTAAATCATTTAAATAATTTTTTTTTATTCTCTCATTATTATTATTATTATTATTATTATATTATTATTATTATTATTATTATTATTATTATTATTATTATTATTATTATTCCCAAAGCATAATTATTAATATTATTTTCCCAGGCAAATATGATTTTCTTGCTGAATATTATTCGAGTTTTAATAACGAAGCTTCGACAGAGCAGATCAAGCGAAGCTTTGCAAATCAGGTAAATATTTTGAGGCTCCGTTTAATACATTACTCCAAGGCATATACAAAAATTTAGGAATAAATTTTTTAAAGTAATTGGCCATTTCTTTTCATATTTATAACGTTATATAATTTGAATATACATTTATTAAGCTAACCATATATAATAAAGTATTATATATTAGTATATAAATATAAATATATATATCTATGAATACTGAGGTAGTATATAATGATATAGTATATTATAAAGTATTGCTTTTAAGATGACACTACTGCAATTTAACTTAATTCATAATTCAGAATGATTTAATTTGCTTTCTTAAACTAATAATTATCGATTATATGCACCTATAATGATTTAATATATATATACTACTCATATATATATATACCATCACTATATATAATGTATAATAGTGTTATATATGATATATATTATTATATATATATATATAGAAAATTTATTATATTTATTAAAAAGAATTTATATAGAATAATAATAACATATAATATATATATATAGTATATATTTTAATTATTTATATATAAATATATAAATAGTATTAGTATATATATGTATATATATATATATATATATATATAAATATATATTATAATATTATAAGAAATATAATATATATATTATAAAATCTATTATATATATATATATATATATAGTTATATATAATTTATTTTAAAGTTATATACCATTATAATATATAAAATAATATTAATATATATGATATATTATATGTATATAATTATATAGATTATATATATAATAAGTAATAAAAAATACTATATATATAATATTAATTTTTATTACTATAATAATATTAATTATATATATTATATATATATATATATATATATATATATATAATATATATATATATATATAATATATGATTATAATATATTCTAATAATTATACTTATAAATTTAATAGTAATATAATAGTTATATTTATCGAATATATATATATATATATACTATATATAATATATATATATATATATATATATATATATATTAATACGTATAATATATATATATAGTATTAGATAATATATTTATGATATTATATTATATAATAATGACTAATTCTTTTATATTGCATAATTGCTAGTTATATATATTTTTATTAATAATAAATACATATTAAAAATTAGTATAATAATATCTTATAAATTACGGCTGTCACCACCTCTCTATCGGGTCAGAACCTGATTCAAGGAGGGCGTGTTATACGCCTCAAAAGATCATCTAACGAAAAACACGCGTTCGATGAGCACAGGACGCACTTAATGAGGGAGATAGATACTACCAGAAACTTAGAGAAAAATTTAAAAGGGAATTTCACAGGAACCATATGTGGCAGGAGAGAAGGAGCACAGCAGTGAACTAGTCTGGAGTTAATAATATCAGCACAAGAACTCATGTGCTGACATCCAGCCACCGCCTTGCATACTACGGAGGCGTCGCATAAGGTCCGGTGTAAAGTCAAGTGATAACGTTCCCTCGGCACTTGCCACTCAAAATGGCATTTAGTTTTTGGTGCCTAAATAAGATAAAGAGATTAAAGCACCAAGCATCGCACCGCAATTGAGAGAGGGCGTCAAGTGACACCGTTGGAAAGGCCACAGAACCAGTTTATAAGCGTTTTGGTAGCCTTACTCCATATCTATCTTAAAAAGCCGGGTGTAAACTAGAGCACCCCCAGCTAAGTTACCTCCAAACAAGGGCAGAATGTGACCCTTGGATTATAGGCTTGCGTAGTAAAACTGAGAGGAAAAAAGTCTCGCAGTCTATAAACAAAACTCCCTCTGAGTTTCCTTGAGGCCGCCCTAGCAATCGTTTTGATGTGAGGTTTCAGACATTTTTTTGTTTATGTTAAGGCCAAGGATGTTTAATATTGTCAACAGGAGACACGAGAGAACTGTCGAAAGAGATAGGAAAGTTAGAAGGTGTCTTCTAGAGGGAGATTTCTAGATGTTGGGTTTAAAGAATTGAATTTTACAAGGTTGAGACGACTTCACCCGGAAATTATATCCAGATCAACGAGAATAGTGTCGGAAAGATTGAGACGAGAGACAATTCTAGAAGTAAAAGAGGGGTTGAATTGGAAAAGAGTTGAAGAATAAAAGTCGAGTCATGGAAGATAAAAATGGACTAGAGCTAACATGTGCAGGTGAAGAGATCATTATTGAAAAGCAGAAATAAAGTGGGGGAAGCACAGAGCCCTGAGGAACACCACTATGACAGAAACGAGATTGAAGTCGCCTCATCAAAACAGCCAGCCCATATGAGCGATTTAGCAAAGAAGAGCTAGACATTAAAGTAAGCAAAGGGAAGGAGGAAACCCAAAAGAGGGGGGCTCGAAGGAGAGGAGAGCAGTGACGGGTGCCATACCCGGTCAAATGCTTTGTCTATGTCAATCCCCACCACGTAAGTCTCCCCATAGTTATTAAGGGCGGAAAAAAAACAAATATGTTAGATAGGAAAGTATATGCGCCCAATAGACTCGAGCTCCCGAAGCGCTCGTACTGTAGCTAGATCGGACAAAGAAGGACTGAGATTTCCAGTGATGAATCTAAGAAAGTGAGAGTGATAAAGTTTCAAATAGATCTTAGATAGAATACAAATTAGAGCTATAAGTTGATAGAAGGATCAGAGCTACTTCATTTTTTCGGAATAGGTTGGACATATGCGTGCTTCCAACACTGAGGGAAAGTGATAGTATTGAAGCATTGAGAATATAGTATTGAACAAAGGCTGAAGTCAAGCTGGAGGCACACCCCTAAAAACTCGGGGTTGAATACCATCACTGGCCACCGCTACTTAGTAACGCCAAGATTATTCAGGAGCCCATGCACCGATTCAAATTAATCAACAGGCAAAGAATTTTAGGAACACCTGAGAGTGAGAAGGAGGAGAAAGAGGAAATAGCCTAGAACCGATCCAGTGTTGAGTTGAGGAAATTAGAGAGGACAAAGAGAATTGGCTTTTCAGCTGGGGTATTAGGAACTGAACTATCAGAGCGAATAAGGATGATTTACAGAAGTTGTTAGAGATGTTTTTGGCAAAAAAATGAATCCATTATAGATTTTTCTAGTAGAGAGAACCAAAGGAAGGCTTATAGCGCACTTTCGTTGATGACAGCGCGCTTTGTTTGCTCTGTCACATAGTATCCTGCAACATTTCTAGCAGAATTGTAAAAATTAGCAGATTGATAGGAGAAACGAGAATATTTTCACCGCCGTACCGTACTGTCCTACCTGAATGGCCCCAGAACAAACACGATGATACCATGAATTATTTAGGTGAGAGAAAGATTTAGTCGAAGATGGAAATGAAACCTGCTCATCTAATCAACTATTACAGCCCCATTAAAGTGACAACTTAGGTGTTTGGAAGAGTCAAAGCAAGTCATTCCAGATTATAATTAGCGTAGAAGCGTCGTAAGGCCCCCAAATCGGCCCAATCAAATTGCCAGAAAAAACCGCAATAGTGGACAAAGATTGGAAGCTGTGGAGAGCAAAGGTATAAAATTTAAAGATTTAAGCGTATGTGGTTCAGTAATTATACCGATAGGAGCGAAGTAGTGATTTTATTAAGAAGAGAAGGTAGACAGTGGTGTTGAATCATAGGAGAAGGGTGTTCCAGAATTGGTTGGACAATCCGAAATGTGGTATTTTAAATATGTATAATCCAGATCGTGAGAATATCTAGATATATGATTCAGCCTCCTCCCATCTACTTTATGAAGAGGTACCACGAGAGCCATTCAGTGTTGTGTACATTGAACATCCCCTTAATAGAAGGACCTCATTTATTTTTGGAATGGAGAAGATATTAAACAGGTCTCGTTAGAAGTAGTAAGATATTGTAAAAAGACATGAAAAAATCTGTTCAGTTAGGAGCAACCAGTAGCAGAAGAACAAGATTATTGTGGTAGAAAGAAGAAAGATTTTAAGCCACAGACACTCTGTTAGGAGATTCAGATTTTCGAGACGTGTTACAGGAGTATTAGTGTTTTACATAAGCACATACTCCGCCCTTCAGAGAAATTATGAAATAAGTTATAAGTAGTAGGAGGTCCACGAGTTAGAGCATGAATTCTTAGCCATCTGGGTCTCAGACAAGTGAGCAACAGATTAGATGTAAGTTAGAGAAATGGTTATTTTCCAAATCGAGATGTAGAGAAGTTAGAGTGCTGCAAAAAAAAGTTCACGGTATGTAGGTAAAGCAATAGAAAACCTGCCGCTTGCAAATTCTGCCAATCATAATATTGCACACCAGCACCTAGCGTAAACAAACAACAACAACATACAATAGCAACTATCAACAATCAATACGATACGAACAAGCAACACGTTCTCAACCAACAAACAACAACAATAACAACAACAACAACAAATGGATGTTTAAAATGAAGGACGTTTTATCTCCAGCGAAAATCCTAAAATTGTAAAACCTCGGAAATTTTAAAATTTTAAACCGTATTATAGAATAGATGTCAAAGATAATGAATTAAATAATGATTAAGAAAAGTTAATTTACTATTTGCTGATCATCATATATCCCTTTACAAGTTTAACTTACAACCTAATAAAATAATAAATTTAATGACAATATTAAATAAGATATAAAATAAGAGGCGTAAATGTGTAGTATATTTAAAATAATGGTTACCCAAATAGGCTATAAGTTGGTATTCTAAAATCTCGAGAGTTCATACACAAAACAAATACTCACAAAAACAATTGTTAACGTGGTTCTAAATAGGGTAGAAGAAGAAAAAATAAATATTTAGCATTTTTAGATCAGATCTAAAAATACAAAGACTAAATATACAATGGTATTTGCCACTACTTTTATTACCAGGCTTTAATGTAGGTGTAGTGAAAAAATGCATTAAACATTGATGCCTCCGATATCCATATATACATATACATAAAAAGTGTGCATCACAAAAATGAAAAGTAGTTTACAAGACAGATATACTCACTTTATCTTTAATAGAGATTAGCAACTATTTTTTCTAATATCACAGTAATATAATCATAATATTTAAAAAAAGTTAAGCCTAGTAATGGGGTGTATACATTAGTGTATTAGTGAAACAAAAAAAAAATCAAACACCACTAATGATAATATATCTAAAAAACTCAAAATAAAAACAATCATATAGGATAATGTAAAACACACTCAACTGTCATCTCTCCACCAGCTCTAATATACTACTATACACGTGGTCAAACAGCCACATCCTATATGTGCGCTTATATTCTCGACACATATGCTCATACCATCTTTATCGTTGTCTATTTCATAGTTTATAGTATTATATATATTAAATGTGTATATAGGTGATAAATGTCGATTAATTATATAGTAGACGACAATAATAACTATCAATATCAAGTCACACCTTGATTCTGCACCTCATAAATAAACACTATACAGTAATACACCGTACCGAAAATACATTACAGCTAACACTGTGTTAAAATAGGTTGTGAATCCCAATAATTATAGCTGAGACGTCAAATTAAATATCTAGAAAAACATAATGAAATATACAACATATAATAAAATAAAACGAAAATATATAAGTACCTACGCACTTACGAATGAGCGTCCAGTAATATCCTCATACCAGGCCGGAAGAATAGTAAAATGATCATTTTGATGAGGCTTATTTATCTTATATTAAATAAATTTTAGTAGTAGAAAAAATGACCTTTAATGTTATACGACCTTTTTTGATCACTATTATGACACTTAGTAGTAATATCCGAACCTATAAGACACTTTTGTGACTCTACCTGACTTTTTTTTAAGTTTCACCATAAATTTTTACCTGGCCATTGTTAATGACTCTACTAATTTTGGGCCTTTGATCCATTATTGAGTTGACCGTTACATACTTTTTTCGACCAATAACACCTTATTTGGTTACTTCACTAATGGGTCTATATATATGGGATGCCCACGTAATAAAGGTTGTAATTTATATTTTATTGTAAAATAATAAAAAAAATCATTTAAATTACTTGATTCTTCTTAAATTATGAGGTAGTAAAGTATAATATATTTTATATAGTGAATATCTAAACATATTTACCATATTAATGTGTCTTATTTATAAGGTAACATCCTATCATTAATATTTTTATTTGAGCTATATCTCCTAATTTTAGTAGCAACCCTATATTTCAGAAGAAGGGTTGCGCAAAATCGAGGAGTTGCAGTCTAAGCAGATAACCGTTATTATAATTATATATATATATATATATAAATACATATAATATATATATATATATATTATAGGATCTAGGTGTGAGCGTCACACTCAGCTCGCAAAGGGAATGAAGGCGCTCCACCCCATTAATTCTTTTATATTGACGGAGATCCTATATAGCGTTTATTTCTCTTCAAGTGCGCCATATCATAACACACTGAATTGCAAAAAGGATCACTTAATATTAAATAATATTATAAGATAATTATTTTCCCTTAACATAAAAAAATAACAACAACAAAATGAGATAAGAAAGAATTATAAAATAATAAAGTTATAAAATACATGAAAAAAATTTGAGCGCGAAGTAGGTTGTGGAACGATATATAAGAATAGACATCCATTTATTATACTCATATCGTAAAATTAGAGTCGTATTCATCAAAATAAACCCTTTTAAGGTTATATGCTCAGAGATATAAACAATATCTAAGTAGAATCTGCACTGTTGCGTTTATTTATAGAACACCCATTCTGTGAACTTTTATTGAGCTACGAGCTTTTTTTAACACTTTTATTTAAATCATATTTTACTATGTTCCATCTATTGATATTAACACCTCTATAAGTACAATTAAAATACACCTACTTGATGCCATATCTCACACACTGTTGTACCCCCATCTTTCATATACAGAAAGACGTCAGCACACTGATCCAACATAATGCAGCGAGAAATATAACCCACAAAAATAAGCTTGCCAATTCACAGGGATACACAAATAGCACTATTTTTTTGGTGTGAGCACCAACTTGCACAAAAAGATAGACTGAGACGTGAGGGTGTAAATGTTATACTCGATGTCCTTCCTTTAGGCTTAGTCCCTTCTTTCATTCTGATGTGCTTCAGACCCAATTAGCGAGTTGATAGAACTCTGCAATGGCCGATACTTCGGCCCGTTTAGAGAATCCTTATGCACTCTAGAATTTATACAATAAGACAGCTGATCATAATTCCTATGCGAAAGAAAACATTTTAGTATACCAAATATTTTGAGAAAAAAGATCAAAGCTTGTGAGGAACCGAGCGATGCACTGAGATCTATATTACTCATTGCGCGCCGTATCTTGCGATGACAAAAAACTTTTATGCTGATAAGTCAAAAGTAAAAAATTGTAATTGATAAAGCCAATAAAACAGAAACAAATGATGTTACCGCATTGCAACCCCCTTGCCTGCACACCCCCTATGCGAGAGAAAACGTCATGGTATTACCCTTCTCAATCCATATAGTTTAGCCGCAACAACTGAGTAAACGTTATGAAACACTGTAACACAAGACCACACCGACATCCGAGCAAGCACAGCCCGACCATCCCTACACACACAGCGAGCAGACGAGCTACAGCTATCGTCACTACACAACGTACGAAACAGCGACACACGACACATCGACAAGCATCCCATCTTAACGTGGTTAGGCTGAGCACTTATACAACACTATCTACAATATGTGACACTTATTCACTTCCCGTATAACACTTTACGAGATTGTATCCGCGAGGTAGAGACCGCACTGGTTTGAGCATTATTACGGCGAGCTACGTTATTAGCCTGCAGCGTACAGAGAACAGCAAACTACCATGGCGGTCCTAGGAGAGTGGGAAGATCTTGGGTCCATGGTGTGCGAACTTATTGACGCTGAGCAGAGGTAAATCTCTCGTATGTCCCTTCCACTTGCTAGGGATAGCTGGTAGCAGTTAGGCGAACAAAGAGGCCGAGCGGCGCGCGAAGTAGGATAAGTAAGAGAAGAACTGGAACTAGGAGGGGTAGGCGGAGTAAGTGGCGAACGAGGAGGAAGTGGAGGACTAGGCGGGGAAAGGATGGGCGGAGGAAGAGGAAGACTAGGCGTGGGCAGGGGAAGAGAAACCGACGGACGAGCGGGAGGAGCAACAAGTAAAAACGGAGTAGAGCAAGGAGGAACAGGAAGAACAGGAAGGATGGGCGCAGTAGGTGGAACCACGTCAACTGAAGAAGCTGGATCAGCATCCAGGAATGCTGGGTTGATCCTGTCAATCGAGATGTTCTCCACTTTGGATCCTTTCTGAAGGGAGAAGTACTTGAAGTGACGTTGCAACACACGGAAGGGACCGTCGTATCTTGCCTGGAGTGGACAGCGATGAGAGTCGTGACGAACCAGAACGTGTGAGCAGGAATCAAGTTCGGAAGCGATGTAAGTAGCACGACGAGTCTGACGAGTTAGGGAAGGCTTCCAAGAATCAGCACACTGACGAAGGCGGGCGAGGAAGGTGTGCTGTTCCGAAGTAGTGGGTGAAGGGAGGATGAATTCACCAGGGATACGGATGGAGGAACCATACCAGAGTTCAGCGGATGAACACTGCGAGTCCTTTTTGTAGGAAGTCTGAATACCAAGGAGGATAAAGGGAAGAGTCTCCAACCAGTTTTCGGGATTACCATGCGCCATAAGGAAGCTTTGAGCTGACGGTGGAAACGCTCTATCATTCCTTGAGCCTGCGGGTGGTAACTGCAGGAGCAGAGGCTTTTGGAACCGATGAGAACCATGAGATCTTTCCAAAGGTAGGATTCGAGCTGTCTAACTTGGTCTATCGAGATCGTAGAAGGAGTGACGAACCTAGCAATCCAGTTGAAAAGAAAAGTCTGGGCGATAGTTTCACTGGAAGTGTCTTGCAAAGGAAAGGTTTCGACCCAGCGGGTGTAGCGGTCGATGCAGGTAAGGATGTGGGTGTACCCGTTAGAAGGAGAGTGAGGTCCAACTAAATCTATGTGGACTTGGTCGAAACGTGACCGGGAGGAAAAAAGTGCTCGTCAGGAGCGTTAGTATGTTTGTGAACTTTGGAACGTTGGCAACTAAGACACTGTTTAGTCAACAGCTTAATGTCCTGGAGAAGGGACGGCCGAACAAAGTGTTTGCCGATCTTGACCTGTGAGCCTTTAACACCTGGATGCGAGACGTTGTGAATGGTGCCAAAGACATGGCAACTCATGGGAGTAGGTGCAACAGGGCGGGAAAGACTAGAAAACATATCACATAGAAGTGGGAAGGGAAAACCGAACACTTTCACACTCTGGATGTCGAATGTGGAATTAGCTGGGAATGTAAATTCCTCCAGCTGCTGAAAACGGGACATCTTTTCGTAGTTGAGAGAAGGAAGAGGAGAGATAACACTAATGCGAGAATGAGCATCTGCGGGGATGTTTTCTGCACCCTTGACGTGGCGAATATCGGTAGTGAATTGGGTGATGAACTCGAGGTGACGTGCCTTACGAGGGGACTGCATGACTGTAGAGGCATCTTCCGGGTGATGGGCTGGTGATCAGTGAGAATATGAAATTCGCGACCTTCGATGAAATAGCGGAAGTGTTTAACAGCAAGGTATATGGCGAGCAATTCCCTTCCAAAAGTGCTGTAACGTACCTCGAGAGGTTGAAGCTTCTTAGGAAAGAACGCCAAGGGCCGCCATTCACCGTCTAAAAACTCTTGTAGGGCAGCACCGACTGCATAGTCTGAAGTGTCGGTATGGATCCGGGTAGGTGCGGAAGTAGAAGTGAAAACGAGAAGAACGGAAAAAGCCAGGGCTTTCTTGATGGAGGTGAAGGCATGGCGGGCCTTGTTGGTCCAGTTGACGGTGACAGAGGCCGAAGAACCTTTTCGAACAGGTTTGAGAAGAGCGTTGAGAGGACGAAGTATTTCTGCTGCGGACGGCCTGAATCTGTCGTAAAAAAAATTCACCATGCCAAGAAAACGATAGAGTTGACGCTGTTTGGCAGGAAGGAGGAAGGAGGAAGGAACAGATGGCAGAAACACGGTCTTCGAGGGGACGGACGCCCTCGGAAGAGATGGTATGTCCGATAAAGGTTAGTGAAGAGACGCCTAACACACATTTCAAAGTATTGACACGTATGCCAATGGCAATCGACTAACCTTGTGAACACTTGTCGGATATGAGAGAGGGCTCTTCCGGAGAGGAGCTAGCGATGAGTATGCCATCAATATAGGCGAAAACGAAAGGCAATCCGCGGAGGATGGAATCGATAAAACGGAACGATTGTGCTGCGTTCCGAAAACCGAAAGGGGTACGTAAGAATTCAAAAAGACCGAAGGGGTTATAACAGTAGTTTTGTGGACGTCTGCAGGATATACTAGGATCTGATAAAATGCTTTCACAATATCTATTTTGCTAAAGATGTTACATCCAGAAAGGTTGGGGGTGAAATCCTGTATGTGAGAGATAGGGTACCTATTTGGACGAGTGATAGCATTAAGGCATCTGTAATCCCCAGTAGGGCGGTAGTCACCGTTGGGTTTGAGTACCAGGGGAAGATGGGAAGCGCAGTCGGACTCAGAAGGGCGGATGATGCCTTGCTGAAGTAAGATGTTGAACTTCTGCTTAGCAGCTTGTAGTTTAGCAGGAGCAAGACGACGGGCGTGGGAGGAAAGAGGTCTCCAATTCGTCTCTATGTGGTGGACGACGTTATGTTTAACCTCCGGGAAGGTCGAGATGGGAGAGACAAGATCAAGAAAGTTGGAAGATAGAAGACATTCGAAAGGGTTATTATCTAAAGGAAGGTGGATACCGTTGATGGAAGAGGTGGCACGGATGCAGGCTGAGGAGAACTGAGTCTCAAAATCGATCAAACGGTTGTTGGTGTAGGTCAACAAGATATTGAATTGAGAAAGGAAGTCAGCACCAATAATGGGAAGAGTAACATCGGCAATAACAAAGTTCCAGAGAAAGTCGCAGTGAAAAGAAAGAGTAAGACGAAGTAGTTTGGTACCGTAAGTGTAAAAGTGATGGAACCATTACGGTGGCCTGCAAGTGAACCAGAAATAGAGTTCATATGAAACAGTTGGTTCTTATCTGCAAAGAAAGAACGAGGGTAAACACGGAGAAGGAAAGATCCCCGGTATCGTGAGATAGAGACAAAGCAGTAATGAAGGGTCGTAAACACACAAAGGAGATGAGAACGCGGGATTAGCCCACATCGCGTGCGTCTTTCTATGATGTTGAACTTGGGGTTTTAAAGTACGCCGATAAAGACACACAACGGTTTGAAATGCAATATTTGGGTCACGGTCACCGCCATCGCTGATGGTTGAAACATACTCCCTATTGGATTGTGCGTTAGTAGCGATTGCGGCCAGAAGTTTGAGAAATGATATGAACGTTGGGCTGAGGGTGCGGTGAGTGCAGCCGATTGAACGCGAGGTGTGGTAGTTGGCCGGTCGAACAGAAAGCGACCGCTTGCTGAGGGGGAGAGGAATCGCGGATAGTGAAAGAAAGAAGGAGTGAGGAAGTGGAGCGCGAAAGGGTAGGGGCAATCACAGTCTCGGTAATAAGTAAGGAACGCGCTTCAAAGAGTGCCAAATTTCTATTATGAGGTTGAATATGAGTTTTCAAGAGTGGCGATTCGTGCTTTCAAGCACGGGCGGTTTGGTAAGGAAAAAGAATTGATTATATTCGTTAAACCGTGCGCACCTGCGGATTAACGATAGCCGGGACCCTGTCTTTTGGGTCTAGACGGCAAAGGTGGAGAGCCTAATACGAGAGAAGCTAAACATTGTAATCAGTATTTGCGTGAGAGGTGTCGTAGGTTGTTGGCCCATTGGCAATAACGGTTTGCATATTTGCAATTGCGAGATTGAGTTATATTGTATAAGGAAACAATTAGGGGTTCGATCCGTTGCAAATGGGAGAAAATATTGGGGATCGGGACAGGCCACTGTACTGAAAGAGAATGAGCTATTTGAAGCGAATCTAATACAGGGCACCAACTAGGAGGACCTTTACAAAGAAAGCCGAGCATGTTCGGACACAATAAGGTCCTTGATGGGAGGCGGTCACCCAAACTTTCATTCTTTTAACAATTTTTCGAACATTTTCTCAAGAGTCTGAGAATGTCCTAACTATAACTATGACTAAACGTCTGCCTTTTAAATTCCGAATAAGGCTGATGTGCTCTGGAATGCATGATTGGAAGTAAATACGTCCCTTATATCGTTGGATGTGCCTTAAATAGGTAAGATATGCTCAATCATAGCGCGAATAGCGTCTTCGAGGCATTCACAAGTTGCCTCTAATTGGGATACTTTCCACAAGTGGATGAAGTTATTAAATCTTATCTTAAATATATTATTTCTTATACTATTTAATAGTGTTACTTAGTTTGGGAGTCTGGTAGCCGGAGGCAGCGGAGCCGGAGCCGGAAGCCGTGAGCCCGGTAATTGTTATCATTGGCTAATATTAAGATTTTGAGTAATTATTCATTAGAAGTGGAGAGTGAAAAATGGTATATTAAAAAATTGAATTAAAGATATAATAATGTTAAATACGCCACAGTGGACACTGGTGGGGACCTTGCCTAGGTAGCTTATAAAAAATAATTAGAATAATTAAAAAATATCTTAGAAGATAAAAGGTGACAGAAGTACTATAAATAAAAAATCAATCGGCTACACGACCTAATAAAAAATAGTATATATATTAAGTAACTGGGAAGAACAAATGTTCTTAATATGCTTGCAGATTTTTAACTGTTCACCCTTCCCCAAATAGGTATAAGATAAAAAATTTATGTATGAGCATAGGTAACTAGGCCCCTTTCATAGTATCGATGGGACAGCCTGGCCTTCGTGAAAGGAGTCTTTTACAATAAGGCCATTGAAGGGTCATCAACGATGCTGTGGTAAGCCACTTGAAGGCCCTGTAGGAGAGATGTTGAATGTAAGAAGGTCGTAGACACAACTCTTGGGGCACTCAGCTTATCAGGCTCTTAGGGGTCTACTAGGTAGGATATGAAGCCTGGTCGACATGGTTTATTCAAGAGACATACAAATACTGATATGACAAAAAGTTAGAAGACTAAAAAACCTACACAAAATCGATGAATAATAAATAGAAGATTATTTCTAATTCAAAAAATAAACATTGGTAATAATAAAAACTGATTAAGAATAATAGTTTATCAAATACGTGAAAAAAAATTTGCCGTGGAAGGTGGGACGAAAATAACTAAATTACCAACTTAAAATTTCAATCTTCTCTAAATAAATGGGTTACTATATAAAGATCATGCACAGGTGGTTTAAACACTCTGGAATTTTTTATTGTGAGCGAGCAAATTTAAAAACACTCTTTTATAAATGTATTTTAATTGGCCACAAAATATTTAAATAAAGAAAATACACTATGCTATACCATGTGCTTATATAAACAAATAT
>JABUQX010081431.1:0-7500 GCA_015478945.1 Trachelipus rathkii
AAGATGTTTTTTCTACTTTCTTTTGCGCCTTGCTTCCTCCATCGGGGCAAATTTTTTGAATGCTCAAAATCATACTTTTCTTTTTAATAGTCACGAAATCTTATAATTCGATTTACATAATGTCTGCCAGCTATTCTCATGGTGGAGGATATTTAGTTGTGTATTCCGATATATGAAGCGTATCCCTGTTACATCTACTTTCAGAAGCATTGAAATGCGTACTACATGAACGTATTCATTCTCGTCAAAACTCGAAAGGGCCTCCATGAACTTGAGTCGTGGCGAGGAAAGCCATCCCTCTCGAAGAACTTCTCTATATACACAAATTGAGGTCTCCTTAGCTTCATTTGAGTCTGTTACGGTACAGCTATAAGATAAAGCTTCTTTCCCGGTCTTTTGCTTTAATTTAATACGCTCTTTTAACCTGTAGATCGAAAAGAGAAAAATAGTGGTTGTAATTGTTATTTACTCCAAAAGAACTGATTCCATAATATTTTGGCTTCTCACAAATAGTTATTAACCATGGTTTATTTCCTAGACTTCGTTAGTTTACATTGATTGGATATTTTCAATACCATTCAAATCAAATTTACAATACCTTGGTTACTATGCCATTGTAATCCACTGACCACCCACAATCACTCCAAGCACACACATCTCACTAGTAGCCCTGTCACCACAGCGCTACATATCTACTAAAATGTAACCACCATTTATCGCTACTACTTGATTATAATAATGTTCCTCCTAAAAATCGGAAACATGATCCTGACTCGCCGTTACCTCCCTCCACTCACCGTTTTCCTGAGGGGGAGATAGCCGCACTTACCACTCTTAAATATTTTAATTGTACTTAACTTATCTTTAGTTAATTTATATTAACATGGGCATGGAAATAACGAGAATATTAATCTTGTAGGTGACCTTCATAACATTTATCTTGCACTGATAGCTAGCATAATACGGATTAATAATAACATTTACTCCGTATAAAATATAAACAATAACGAGATATACAGTCCAAGGAGTACTGAATGTTTTGATGCACGAAGTTCTCCCTTAATAAATTGAATAGATAGAATAATTAATATAAAAATGACTCGATTTTTCCACATATATATATCAATGTATAGTAGATTATATTATACTTTAGATTTTATAACAAACCAAGATTTTTCACACAAGATAACCCCCCTCTACTACAAGCTGCTCACCCAAACCAGCCTAACATAAAGCTAACAATATATGTAGCATAACACTATTATAATTTAAATACATTACCAACAATAAGCAGTTAAGTACATAATATCATTGAACGACACCCCAACGCCCAAACCATACAACATACCGTAAAACACCCTCTACAGCTTATATATAGACGCAAAACTAAGAGATTCATAGTATAAAGGATTCTACACTACTGTTCCATTGAGCTGGTCGCTCTCAAAATAGAGATATTTAGCAGATATAGGTACACGTATATATATAGATATTATATAACTAATAATATAACCAATAATATTATATATAACTTTTTATAATTATTTTACTATAATCTGATAAATAATATTCCATATATGAGTTAAAACATGATTAAAAATAAACCTCCCTTAGTAACTCCGGTAAAAATGCTTCCCATACCACTTGTTTTATCTATGCATAACTATATATTGAATTATTCTACGCACTTCTGACTAGTTTTTTCATGGTGCGGTAAGGGTACTACCCTGTTCTATCACCATCTATTATTATTATATCTACCTCATATTAATTTCACAAAAATATTTGTACAAAATTGAGAGTAGATAGAGTGAAAGTTGAACTGGGGACCCATCTCCTCCAGAGTAAACTTGTGAGGGTAGATTTGGGGAGAGAAAACATAAATAATCACCTAATCTTGTGCCTGTTCCTTTTAGTTTATGTATAGAGTTAACTAGCTCCAAGCATCCGAGCTATGTAAGCTAAAATGCACCGATATACTATAGCTAATATTCTCATGATCGCTTCTGTTTATGACGTGCTGCTCCACCAAAAAATTTTCTCAACAACTAACTCCCGAGTCCGTGACTTTAAAGTCTCCCGGAATCCTCTAGGTCGAAAAGAAACCTCCCAGGTGTATCCGTTTTCTAAATATATATGAAAAGCGACAATTAAACACCTCGAATCTCATAAGTAAAATTGGTGTTGTGTCAAATAAACGGGTATCTAGATGTCATTTGGATCATTTAGGAAGTCACTAATAAACACCAGTATGTGCAATTATGCGGGAAGAAGAAGAGTAATTTCAACACAATATATTCCAACTTCAGAGTACTCTTAACAGGGTTAATTTTCAGCGAGACCCTAAATAATAAACTCAAGACATCTCATATATACTGAATCACTGATAAATGAACCTAGATAATATTTTGTTCAGCCAATAACAACCGTATAGTACAAACTGCCTCGTACTCTCATTAATACAGTGACCCAATCAGTGAATTGATGTTAAATTGAACATAAGTTTTTTGAAATAGCTCGTGTCAAAATGTCCATTATATATAGTATAAAATACATCTAAAATTATCTCTTTTCTACTTTCATATTCATACTAAGTATTACTCATAATTACTATGCGACTTTGCTTTTTGTACAACAAAGTGACAAGTTGTTGAGCGCTTTGAGAATTATGCTACTGCTCTACAGACGACCCTACTGCCGGCTAGGGCCATATTTTACCTATCTAGTAGCTAAAGCGACCCTCTTCATAAAGTAATTCATTCACAAATAACGTATACTGTATAGCTTATATATCCATAAGGACATGTTAATTAATCAAATCTTTCTCTCCCTTTGACTCACTTTTGTACATACCTCCCAAAAAGGAAACACGCTACTTTATGATTGACTATTGGAATGATACGTATCTTTCGTAAATAGTGAAATAGAATACAAACAAATTTTATGGGAAAATAGGGTATTATAATCTATAGATAGAATCATATCTATCTTCAAGAAAAAATATTGGTTTAGCTCATTACAGTTCTACCATATAAGGTGCTATTAACAATAAGTATTCCATTTATATCGTTCATGTGAGTGCATCATCTTAGGTGACCTATATATAATAGCAAGGACCATATTACCGTGCATAATAGGGAACACCACCAAAGTGAGTTAAGAGAATGTTTAGCACAGTACAGAACGAGTTTACTAAGTTATGTATGATAGGAAGGAGCCTGGTGCAGTTTAACATTTCAAAGAGACTATTCAGTAAAATTAATTTATATATATGTATTTCTATATCACAAGCAATAAATTTATATGAGTCTTATCTATATAGAACATTTTTGTCCAGATGTTATATTAAGATAAGGGGTATCTGCTAAGTAACTATTCATTCATATTGTAACCTGCCTCAAAATCTTTTACAACTCCTAAAATATGAGTGTATTTTATTGTAGAGTACAAGGCGCAAGTCCAGGTTATAGTTATTTACCTTTTGGATACTCTACTATAAAAAAAGAAAAATAACAAAACAGAGTAGTAAGTGCCAATTTATGTATAGAAAGTATTGGCAGAAGAATAAGTAGACTATACCATTAATAAACACTACTTAAGAGCTCAAGGTTTAATGATGGGTAACCGGACTGACACCGGCACGTTAGAGCCGAGAAAGGTAAATATATATAATAAACTAAGTAGTAGTAGTAGCGCTGCGAGGAAACCGTGTAGAGCAGAACAGACATAAGCGTAATAAATCCTAATAACAGTAGTTAATTATCGGAATCATAAATAAATGGAGTATATAATAATAAATCTATAAAACATGTAGTACGAACTCTGTAAGAAGGACTAATGTAGTAAATAGCATATAGAGGTGTATATATACTGTATATCTATAGTAATGTATAATAATATATATAAGATATGAGTGAGCCGGCTTGCCTCGCTACTCCGAACAAATCGTCAATATCGGTCAACCGTAGTAAGCGCCCACAGCGCCTTAGCATAGGGTTAGGTATCATAGATCCAGTGAGTTTTATCTATATTTTACGTGCAGTAATATAGACGTATAAAATAACCTAGTATAGTAATATAAGATCATGACTATAATAATATCTCCTACTAGTAGGAGTAAAGCTCACTTAAGAACTATAAAAGTATAATATAGACATATACAGTAAACTTATATAATCAATATATAGTAAATATAAATAATATATTGTAGCTATTTAGCAGATCCTACTACTAAATACTATAATACTACACATCATACATAGCTGGATAGATATATATATACTATATAATATATAATAGTGATATATATATAATATATATACCAAATTATATATAATATACCTACTCATCTTACTCCATCGGCGGTCAGAATATATATATTATATATATTACAAGAAATGTTTATATAATATAATTTACCATTGTGTATATAAGGTAATATATAACATTGAAATTATGAAACAAAATATTAATAATATAATTATATATATATATTAATAATATTATTATATATTAAATATATACTCTTTATACGATATATACAATATCTATTATTATAATGTTCTAAGCTTAAATACTATATATATATAATATATAAAATTATATTATATATATATTATAATATACTATATATATATATAATTAATATTAATACTATATATTATTGATATATTAATATATATGTAGTATAATTAAATTAATAATATTAATAATTTAATATATCACATATATATATTATATAATATATAATATAATTATATATATATATATTATATTTATAATATATTATTATATTATTAAATTTAATATATAATATGTTATAGATATATAATAAATAATATTATATATTATATATAATAAATATATTATATACTATAGATATTATTTATATATATATAAAATAAAGATCACTATTTACATACTAACCTTAGTTTAATATCCTAATATATATAATTAATATTAATATACTATAATAATATATTATAATAATATATTAATTTATATATAAAATACTATATGTATATATATATTATTATATTATATATCAACTATATATAAATCAAATATATATAAATATACTATACTATTGTATTTTCCTACTCATTTATTGCGAGCGTATTCGTAAATATATATTTATAACTTAATATTAACTATAATATTAATATTAATATAATATATATATTATATTATATATATATATATATTATATATATATAACATATATATATAATTATATATTAAATATATAAATAATTTATATATTAAATTAATACATATATATATCAATATATATATATTAATTATAATTATAATATTATTATAAAATAATTATATTATTTATTATAATTATATATATTATATATATATATATAACTAATATAATATATTTAACATAAGTTATATATTATGTAAGTGTAGTAATTAGGACATACTAATTTATAATAAATAATAGTAATATGTAAGCTATCATATCTATATATATATACTGTATATATATAATACATATACTATATAAATCTATATATATATATATATATATATATATATATATATATATATATATATATATATATATATATATATAAATTTATAAAATATAATATAATATATATATATATATATATATATAAACTAACCTTGGACTAATAGCAAATTAAAATTTGCATGTGAGAAATACTCAAATAATGAATTTAATTTTTTAAATCTAAAAATGAAAATAAACAACAATGGAGCAATTTAAAGAGATATTTACGTTGCAAACATCAATAAGGGAGTCCATATGAATTTCGATTCATACACAGTTCTCGCCTATAAAATATCTATCACAAAAACACTTATACACATAGGTCACAAAAGAACATCTAAATTGGAACTCTTTGGTAAAGAAATTAAAAGAATTATTAAGCTATTAAATAATAATAGTTTTTACTCAATATTTAATAGACAAAACGTTGGAAAAAACATTGAATATATTGGCTGATCCTAAAAATAAACAAGAGAATAATAACTTGATCTTCTATTTCAAGAGCGAAGTGGTTGGCCTAAATAAAGAAGAATCAAAATCAAAAAATTATTTTAAAAACAAAAATAATGATATCATCAAAGTAAGAAGCTATTGTAAGCCTGCAAAATTGTCTTCTTGCTTTTGTACTCATGGTGTACCGTCTGCTGGAGAGTGTACCAACGTCATGTAACAATTCTCTCAAAGTAGCATTTATTTATTCTTATCTTATACAACAGAGGCCTCAAAATATTTAGAAAGGAGACGTAATCTGAATTTAGACTTATACGCTTACGCTTATAACCTTAAATATTGTCTAAAATCATGTTTTTGTTATATGAACCTTGGTAGCGGGGTTCAGAATCCTGAATATCCTAGTGAAATTGCTCGCCATTCTCCTCTCAGAGTACGGCCCCATGTTTTTCTTACATTTATCAGGATGAGTATCAAGGCCATGAACTTTGAGGGATATTATGCAGCCCATTTTGCAGTAGTTCCTGATCAAGGTTTCAACAAGCTCCTCATAGTTTTCGGCATTGTAATTCTCAAGGAATCCAAAACCAATGCAACAAAGCTGTTCCAAGCTGCTTACTGTTCTAGTCATCTTCTTCTGGAATTCATTGCACTCTATGATCTTTTTATTTTTGGTCCAAGGAATACACCGGCTTTGAACTTTGCCTCAAACACCTTGGTGAAGAATTCTTGCAGGTAAATGAATGAAGGCTGAAGACCCCTTATCTATAACTCTGACAAAATGTTCTATAAGGCCTAATTTTGTGTAGTGGTAGAAACAATATTTTCTGAAGTCCAACAGAGGCTGCCATTTGACATTGTTCCTCCCTACACTGAACTCAGTCTGCTGTGACCAATCTCACCTTTGGTGGTGTTCTGCGGAGGCTCTGCTGTCCCAGAGACAAATATAACATGGAAACTTGGTAAAGTCACCTTGGAGACCCATCAGGAAGGCCACCATTTTGAAGTCTCCGATAACTTCCCAATTGTGTTTCTTCATATTTCAAGACGCTTAACAATAGCATCAGGCTGTTGTTTTCCTTTTTGAGCTGTACCAAGTGAGCCAAGGGAAGAGATGTATCCATGTTCCCTTTATGAAGTAGCACAGCTTTGAGACTCTTAGAAGAGCTACCAATAGGAGGAGCCACTCGCAGGGGTTACAAGCAATTCCAAGAGCCTCAAACAAACTTGTCACATTGTGACAAAAGCAAAGACCATCTTGACTGGTGTGAAAGAAGTTGAAAAAGAGTTTTGATGTTTTCTTTGACTTGCGACTTTCACACTTGCATGTAACAAATTCCACTGATTGGGTCTCGATGTCAAAAGCTCGGCAGTGGCGTTTGTGAGACAAAAATCTTTCATCAAGTCGTTGATGTCTTTTTGGTCGGGGAAATTTGGATTTCTCTCCTCAGCTACAGTATATTCAGGATCAATGACTTCATCCCCTTCTGATTTGATGCTTTCTTTTGAAGATGGCTATCTTCCCT
>JABUQX010081431.1:17500-29075 GCA_015478945.1 Trachelipus rathkii
ATTTTCCACACAAATCCACTGGTTGGTACGGGGCCGAACTCTGAGACTCTATATTTATGGTATGGTTTGGTTTACCCAAATAAAAATTTAACATACTGGTATATATTGTCATCTTACGATCTATGGCAAAATAAAATGTAAGAAAAAAAATTGCAAACAGGTCATATATATATATATATAATATTAATATATATTATAATATATATATATTATATATTATATATTATATATATATAATAAATATAGTTATATAATATATATATATAATATATATAATAAATATATAAATAAATATATATATAATATATATAATTATATTATTATAAATAATATATAATATATATATATATATATATAAATATATAATATATATTATATATATATATATTATAATATATATATATAATATATTATATAAATTATATAATAATAATATATATATATAAATATTGCTATTACGATAAATATGCGAATGTAGTCCCATATAATAGAAAAATATATGCGGGAAGATATCTAATGTACGGATATATATATATATATATATAAGATTAATATATATTAATAATATATATTATATAATAATATATATATCTATTATATATATATAAAAGTATATCTATATATATATATTATTATAATAATATATAATATATATATATAATATATATATAATATTAACTAATAATATATATATCTATATATAATATATTAATTATATATCAATAATATATATATATTATATAGTATATATATATAATATATAAAATATAATATATAATATGTTATATATAATATAATATAGGAAATAATATATATATATATAAAATATCTATATATTATAATATTATATATATTATATATATATTATATTATAATATATATAATATATATATTATATATATATATATAATACGTATATTTATAATATTACATTATATAATATAATATATTAGATATACTATATATATATATAAAATTATAGTATATAGTAATAATATATAGTAGTATATATATATATATATAATTATATATAAGTATATATATATAATATTATATTATAAAAGTATATAGGGGTGGAGGACAACCTACTTTTTTAGCGTTTTGCAGATTTGTCGCTAAATCTGGCCCCCTAATCCGTTCCGTTAATTTTGCGCATTTTGGTACTTTTTAAAGATAATTTTTATAACCATTTTTTACAAAGGAATTTTGCGTACTTTTTTTTTCAGCGTTTTGCAGATTTGTTCGACTAAAGTCTGGCAACCTAATTTCCGTTAATTTTGGCCCTTTTTTAAAGGCATTTTGGCGATTTAAAAAATAAAAAAAAAATTCATTTTTAGCCTCTTTTTTTTAGCATTTTTTAGCGTTTTGTTCATAATTTAATTCGGGTCAAGATCCCCAACTCCGGAGGATTTTGGGGATTTTTCCCATTGGCGCTGCCAATGCACGCGAAGGCAAAGACCTTGAACACATCCATTTTGCGGAGATTTTTTGGAAACTTCCAGACATGGTCGGCAACTGACTTGGAATTTCCCAATCATTCTTCATTATTTGAACCCTTGATTATCGTCAAGTTACGAGTTTTAAAGGTCGTGAGACTGAATTTAAGGGTCTTCCTGGAAGACCACGCTTTACCGAGTTCCGTGGAGGCTAAACTCAATTAAGGTTTCACCCAATAGGGAGGGGCTAACCCCCCAAAAAGGTTTTTTTTTATTTGGTTCCTCTAAATAGAAGGGTTTAAATATTCACAGAAGACGAAACTTGAGGCTGGGTGGAGGAAGCCATAATGAGTCCGGACGGCGTTGGAGCTCAGAATTCCGATTCGGAGTGCCAGAAAAGACCCCCGAGGGGGCGTCCCCTCTCCGAAAAAAAGAAGAGAATGCATTGGAATGCCAATAAACAGGAAGAACAAGAAAGTAATGAAAAAAGAATGAGGAAGGAGGAAGGACGAGAATGAGGAACGGAGGAGTAAGGTGGAAGATTATAGAGTCTTACAGACCAGCCTGTGCGGCAACCGGCTGCGGATATCTAGTTTAGTAAACATGTCGTTTTAATTAATACCATATCAGTTACTGTTCACATAACTGGTTCTGTTCTATAATCATGAACATATCGTCAATTGCATTGCATCTTACAAAGATAACCCGTTTTCTAAAATGTTGAAGACTGAATTTATAATATTTTCAAAATTCCATTTTCTTCTTTTTTATATATATTCCACTAAAATAAATTCTTTTCTATTTCTGATTTTATAAGTTTTATTTTACATAAGTTTATAATTTCATATGTTTATGTTTTTAATTTTTGTTTAAAAAAAACCTGCTTCCTGCAACACATTATCTAATAAGATTGAATGTATTGCGGTAATTCTTAAAGAAAGAAAAATATTTATTTCTTTTTTATGTTTAAAACGTAAATAATTTGCGTTTTTATACAGACCCTTAAAAGCAGTAAATCAGTAAATCAGTAAAATCATAAAAAGGCAGTAAATCAGTAAACCACCTCACACCAACTCAGTTAATCCAGTAAAAATTTCGTAAATTCACGTAAATAATCAGTAAATCAATCCCCACCTCCTCCCCATTCTCTCTCCTGTCCATGATCTATTGATCTATTGACTTGATTCAAGTCAATTTTGTAATAACATCTCCACACAAAAACTTTTATTCTATGTTTTGTTTTATTTCTTTAAACATTTGTTTTTACTAAAAAAAATTATTCCTTTTTTCATGTTTAGAACTTAAAAAAAATTTGCCTTTTTCATAAAACCCTAAAAAATATCTTCATTAAAATTATAACAGCAGTAAATCAGGTAAAAGCAGTAAATAGTAAATCAGTAAATCAGGAAATCGGTAACATGGCAGAAATCGAAAATCAAAAACTGCCTTCAGCCACCTTCCTAACCCTCCAATGATTCTATTGATGTTCATTGATCATGATTCAACTTGATCTATTGAATTCAAGAAGTCACATTGTGTAGAACATAACACAAAAACTTTTAATTATTTTGTTTGTTAAACTTTTAATAGCTATTGAAACAATATGTTTTTTTACTATATTAATTTATATTCGTTTTATTTCTTTTTAAACATTTTGATT
The DNA here is from genome assembly GCA_015478945.1 of Trachelipus rathkii. Taxonomy (NCBI): domain Eukaryota; kingdom Metazoa; phylum Arthropoda; class Malacostraca; order Isopoda; family Trachelipodidae; genus Trachelipus; species Trachelipus rathkii. The sequence continues at coordinate 20,597 of JABUQX010081431.1, forward strand.
TTTACTAAAACAAAATATTCTTTTTATTGTTTTATAACTTTAAAAAATTTGCATTTTTACATACCCTAAAGAGCAGTAAAATCAGGTAAATCAGTAAATCAAACTAAACCCTCACCACTCACAGTTACTCTACCCCCTTGCCATGATGTATGACATTGAATCATTTATGGATTCAAGTCATCATTTGTAAATCGATATAACTACAAACATCTAGTTTATTTGTTTTTGTTCTAAAAATTTTGAGAAAATTTTTAAACCTTCCAAAAATGTTATACCTTTTTATGTTTAATAACATCCATTTCATTTTATAGGTATTTACAAGTATACCATACAGGCTAAACCGAATAAAATCAAAACCTATAATCCAAACACCACTCCTATCCATCTTACCATGGATCTATTGATCTATTGCATCTATTGATCTAGTTGATCTATTGGAATTCTGTTAGTTCAAGGTCATATTAGTAAACATCAACACAAAAACTTTTATTTATTTAAAAAAGAATCAAAATTGTTTTACTAAAAAAAATATATAATTTGTTCTCTACCTTCAAAACCATTTAAGCAAATTTCACGATACGGTATATAAGGCGTCCTTTAAATCACTATATCAAACCACCCACCCTCCTACCCTCCATGATCTATTGATCTAGTTATCTAAATTGACATTGGGATCTATTCAATTGGTGCTATTTGATCTATTGATTTCAATATATTTAGTAATACGATAACACAATAAAAACTTTATTATTTATTTGTTTTGTTTTTCTTTTTAAACAATGTTTGTTTATTCACTAAAAAATTTATTTTTCTTTTTATATGTGTGTTAAACTTGAAAAAAAATTTGCATCTTTTAACGACCTTAAAGCAGTAAATCAGTAAAACATTCAGTAAATCAAAACTGCCTGCATAAACCCTCCTACCCTTACCATGATCCTATTGAATCATTGATCTATTGATCTTTGATCTACTTATCAGGTCATTATTTTGTATAAACAACAAAAGTTTGTATTATTTTTGTTTTGTTCTTTAAAAACATATTTGTTTTTAACTAAAAATTTATATTCTTTTTTATGTTTATAACTTAAAAAAATTTGCCATGTTTACATACCTCTAAACAACAGTAAATGCGTAAAAATCAACTACATATCCACCAACTCCTACCTACTTCACCATGATCTATTGAATGCTATTGTCTATTGATTCTATTGATCTATTGTTCTAATATTGATTCTATTGATTCAAGTTATATTTTGTAAAACATAGAAAAAAAAAACTTTTTATTGTATTTTTGTTCTGTTTCTTCTAATTTCGTTTTTCGCTAAAAAAAATTAATTCTTTTTTGTTTATAACTTAATAAAAATATGCATTTTTACATACCGTTAAATCATACCCTAAAATAGTAAAATCAGTAAATATTCAAACTAATATCCACCACACTCACTCTACGCTTCCATGACTATTGAATCTATTGGCTATTGATCGATTGATTCAAGTCAGATATTTTGTAATAATAAATAACACAAAAACTTTTATTATTTGGTTTGTTTCTTTAAAACATTCTCGTTTTTTACAAAAAATTTATTCTTTTTATTTATGTTTAAAATTGTAAAAAAATTGCATTTTTACATCCGGCTTAATAAGGCAGTGAAATAAGTAACATAATCAAGAATACCTTCCAGCCATCATTCTCCTACCCCATCCATAGCATTCTATTGTTCTATATTGACTTTATCTCAAGTCAATATTTCGTATAAAATAATAACTAAAACAAAACTTTTATTTTTTTGTTTTGTTTTTAAACATTTTGTTTTAACTCAAAAATTAACTTCCTTTTTAATGTTTATAATAGAACTAAAAAATTTGCATTTTTTACAAAATGGACCTTAACAGTAAATCAGTAATTAATCAGTAAAAACTCAGTAAATCAAACTGCCCTACATACCCTCCTACATCATGACATTGACTAGTTGATTCTATTGATCTCTATATCAAGTCATACTTGTATATGAAATAAACACAAAGACTTTTATTTAATTTTTGTTTTGTTTCTTAAACATTTGTTTTTTACTAAAAAATCTTTTATTATTTCTTTTTATGTTTAAAACTTAAAAAAAATTTTGGCATTTTTGAATACTTAAACGCAAGTAAATCAGTAAAATCAGTAAAAATCAGTAAATCAAGTAACATCAGCCACTCCTCCTACCACATCTGTGATCTAAACTTGATCTATGATCTATTGATCTCTTGATGACTCATGTCATATTTTGTATAACATAACATAAATAGAATTCTTTCGCTGTAGCTTTGTGTGTTGAAGATGTGCCGTTTGTGGTTGTTGCAAATTGCTTGCCAGTTGTTGCTGTTGTTGTTGTTTTGTTGTGTGTTTGTTGTTGTTGTTTGTTTGTTGTTGTTTGTTGTTGTTGTTGTTGTGTTTGGTGTGTTGTTACGTTGGTTGTTGCTGTTGTTGCAGGTTGTTGCTTCTATCATGTGTTGAAATGTTGTGTGTCTGCCAGTGTGCACGGTTTATATTCTCGAGGTTGTTCGAGTTGTTGGTGTTGTTGTTTGTGTTGTTGTTGGTTGTTTGTTGTTCGCGTTGTGCGGTTGTTGGCAGTTGTCTGATGTTGTCTGTTGTTTGAAAATGTTGTTTGTTGTCGTGAAAAAATGTTGTTTGTTCGTTGTTGTTGTTGTTGTTGTTTTTGTTGTTGTTGTTGTTTGTTGTTGTTGTCGTGTGGTTGTTGTTGTTGTCGCTGGTTGTTCTGTGTGTTAAACTTATACTCATACTCAGTTAAATGAAAATATATCCAACACTTTTTCGAAAAAACAGTTTCTCCTAAAATATTAATGTAATTTACATGCAAAGTTGAAAAGATCGACACCTTCCAAAGAGAATGGTATCTCACCGAGTCTTAAAGACAATCTCGATATTGAAAATGCCTTTAATAAAATTAAAAGAAAAGTTTCAAAAAACAAACAGAAATAAACTCAGGATCTCAAACTCTCGTACGAACATCCGATTCAACGCACTTCCAAAGTATATTATATTATATGATTGTTGATTTAGTATATTATACTACTTAATTATTTATAAATATTATTATATAATATATTAATATATGAATTATATTATTATATATTCTTATTATTATTATTATTAATTTATTAATTCATGTTATAATGATTATTATTAATTATTAATTATTATTATATTTTATTATTATGTTTGATTATTTTATTATTCTAATATCTCAGGCCTTTTTTATTATCGTTTTTAATCTTATTAAAATTTCAAATATATATAATGTACATAGACAAAACCTAACATACCACACACCGCACCACACAGCACAGCACACAGCGACACACACACACACACACACACCAAACAATAATTCTAGAGATTATTAATTACTTAACACAATTTATCAAAACTTAGTAATCACATGTATTGTATCTTTACTTTACACCTGAATTATTACATTTTCTAAGACGTGTACGTTGGGAGAGATATAGGGTATGCTTTTCACATCATAAAGTATAAACAGTTTCGTTTTTGTTATGTATTGTCTTTTACGTTTCTATTATTCTCGACTTCAAATATGTATCATTATTGTTTTATTAAATTAGTTATTGGAGTGTATGGGATTTCTATAATGTTGAGGCCTGAATCTCCAATCGAGGGGTTTAACACCTGCAAAAGGGGGCTAGATAGCCCAAAGTGGGTTTTTGGCAGAGGTCCTTGAAAGAAGTTTAAAAATATCGATAGACTCAAATTTTGATGGCTTTAATTGATTTATCGATGTTTTTTACCCCCTATATCGATGTTTTAAATCGTCTTTCTACGTGCTGGTTGACTGAAAATATAATCGATAAGAAAATTGAATTAAAAAACATTTTCGGTCGATATAGTCGCCCGTAGTGACAGTGCCTAAGTGGATTGCGCTGGAAATCTGGAAGATCCAAGGAACCTGGAAACTAGAGGAAAATCTGACTAATTGTTTCCCTGGAACGGAAAATGGTTTCCTGGAAACTGGAATATATATATAATTAAAATTTAAAATATAAATATATAATAATATAAATATATATATATAATATATAGATAAAATATATATAATATATATAATGTATTTATCCTTATATATAAGATAACAATACGAATAATGGGTTTAATGTATATATTCAATTCAGGAACTTTTATACAAATTAGAAACAAACATGTATACTATTTTATTTTGAGATGTGAATTAATTGAGAAAGGAAAAAAAATTTATTCGGGCCGAGAAGTAATCGATGTAGGGGTAAAAAACCATGCGATAAATCGCATGGAAACACAAAATATCTATTAATTCTTTTAACGACCTCTAATGGACCCCAGAAAAACATTTGGTGTGCTAAGCCCCTTTTGGGTAAAACCCTTGTAGTACCAAATAAAATAAATGAAATAACTAACCTTTTAAATCGATTAGCTGTAAGCTTAAAAGATACACGTAAAAAGAAAATATCATAACAAATACGAGAACATGTTTATATTAAAAATGTAAAAAAATAAATATCTCCAACGGACCTTAGAAAATGTACAGACATGACCGGCTTGACATTAGAAATAACAGCATGTGACATAGTTAGTACGATGATTGCATGGGCTAAGGTAACAAGTTAAGGAGCTTAATGCTCAGTGCGTTGTGTGTGGGTGTGTGTGTTATAAAACAGGTGTGTGTGTTGGTGTTGTTGTGTGGTGTGTGTTGTGGTGGTGTGTGCGGTGTGTGGTGGTATGTTTAGGTTTGTTATGTTCAATACACTATATTAGTTGATAATATAATAATAATATATAATATACATAATAAATAATAATAATAATAATTTAATAAAAAAATAATAATAATAATAATAATAATAATAATAATAACATATAATAATATTACATAATTTTAAGGATTAGTGTTCGAATGGTAATAAAATATTTAATAATAAACTAAAATAAAATAAATGATAATAACAAAAGAATATTAATAATCATAATAATAAAAATATAAAATATAATAATAATAAAAGATAATAATTATAAATTTGAGCGTTGGGAAGTAAAGAATGAGATTGCCATGCTGACTTCTGCTGGTAAGTTGAAACTTTTTAATTTATTAACTGTTGAAATTTGATAACCTTTTGAGCCTGGCGATAATATTTGTTTAGTTTTTCAAATTACATGTTAAGGTAAAATTACATAATATTTAGAGATGTTTGAAAAAAAAGTGTTGTATATTTTCATTTAACTTGAAAATTTATATAATTAACAACAACAGCAACAACACGGAAACAACAACAACAACAACTAACACAACAAAACAAACAACAACAACAACAACAACAACGAACACAACAACAACAACAACAAAACATTCAAACAACAACAACAACATTCACAACAACGACAAAACAATGCCATTCACATAAGCAACAATCAGCGGACCGAAACAACACAACAACAACAACAACAAACAACACAAAACAACATACAACAACAACAACAACAACCAACAAAAACAACAACAACAACCAACAACAAAAACAACAACACACATTTCAACAACACTACATAACAACTTCAACAACGCAATGACAACGGACAACAACAACAACAACGAACAACAACAACAACACCAACGAACAACCAACAAAAACAAAAACAACAAAACAACAACAACGAACAACTGCAAAAATGCAACAACGAACGCAACATTTCAACAACATCAACCTACAGCAAGAATTTAATTTTATGTTATTCGTATAACAAAATGACATAGTCAATAGATCAATAATCAACGTAGATGCAATAGTACAGATGGGTAGCGAGGGTGGCTGGGATGGTTAACTTTGATTTACTGATTTACCTGATTTACTGCTTTAGGGAATGTAAAAAGCAAATTTTAGTATATATAAACATAAAGAGAATAATTTTTGTAGTAAAAACAAAATGTTAAAAAAAAACAAAATAATAAAAGGTTTTTGTGTTTTATTAAATAAACAAAATCACGTGACGTTGATAATAGTTCAAGTAGATTCATATAGAGTCATGGTGTAGAGGGTATGGTAGAGCAGTTTGATTTTACTGATTTAAAATCTGCTTATTTAGGGTATGTTAAAAATGCAAATTTTTTAAGTTATGACATTAAAAAGAAAATAAATTTTATTAAAAAAAACAAAATGTTTAACAAGAAACTAAACAAGAAAATTAATAATAAAAGTTGGTGTATATTATACAATATGAACTTGCGAATGTCAATGAGATTAACTAGACAGACTAGATCATGATGTATCGGAAGGGTGGCTTGGAAACGGTAAATTTGATTTTACTATTACGTGATTTAATGCAAAAATTAAATGCCAATTTTTTTTTTTAATTTTATAGAACAAAAAGGAAGTAAACGTTTTTTTTTAGTAAAACACAATTATAAAAAACAACTAAAACAAAAAAATAAACAGTTTTGTGTTGTTATACAAATATGACTTGAATCATAAGATCAATAGACCAATAGACAATAATCATCCGGAAGGGTAGGATGTGGTGGAACATACGTTTGATTTACTGTTTACTTGAAACTGCTTTAAAGGTATAAAAATGCCAATTTTAAGTTAAAACTAAAAAGAATACGAAATTTCTTATGAAAGACAAAATGTTTAAAGAAAACAAAACAAAATAATAAAAAGTTTGGTTTTATATCTAGGATCCTGTAACCTGAACAAATAGATCAATAGAGAAATAGATCCAATAGTTCAATAGACCACAATAGGATCAATAGATTCATCGTGGAAGGCAGGTAGCGTGTGGTTGGATATGTTGATTACTACACCTGATACTGTTTTAGGGTTTAAAAAAGGGTTCAAAAAAAAAAAAAAAAGCAAACATTGTTTGTTAAAACGAAAAAGAAATTTTTTTAAGTAAAAACAAAATGGTTTAAGAAAACCGAAAAACAAAAATAATAAATTTTGTGCGCCCGGGCGATGCCCGGGACACATCTTATGGCATAGATAATAGATTAAATAGATCAATTAGAGTAATTCTGGAAGGGTGAGGGTATGGAGGGCAGTTTGAGAACTGATTCGAAAGTGATTTAGTATGAAATGCAAATTTTTAATGTTATAAAAATAAAAAGAATAAATTTTTTTAGTGAAAACAAAAATGTTTAAAGAAAACAAAAAACAAAAAAAATAAATTTGGTTTCATTTTATACTAAAATATGTGACTGAATCAAAGATCAATATAGCCAATAGATCAACTAGATCAATAGAACCAATAGATCAAGATCATGGGAAGGTGGTTGTCGGGTTGGAAATATAGTTTGACTTTACTGATTTACTGTTTAAGGTATGTAAAAAGGACAAATTTTTTTTTTAAGCCTCTAGAAAAAGAATAGATTTTTATAGTAAACAAAATGTTTAAAGAAACAAAACAAAAATAAAATCTGTTTAAAGAAACCACAAAAAATAAATAAAGTTTTTGTGTTTATGTTATACTAAATAAGACTTGAATCACAGATCAATAGATCAAATAGATCACATAGAATCAAGTAGATCATGGCAGGTAGAGTGTGGTTGGATATGTGAATTTACGATTAACTGCTTTAAGTATGTAAAAATGTATGTTAAAGTTATAAAACATAAAACGAATAAATTTTTAGTAAAACGAAAATTGTTTAAAGAAACAAACAAAAATTAAATAAAAGTAGAGGATAAAGTTATAGTAAATATGTTTGAATCTTTAGACTCCGATCATATAGTACCTAAGACCCGTCAATCAAGGAAAGGGGAGGAGGAGGTGGTAAAATGGTTGCCAGATTTACTGATTACTGCTTAGTATTAAAAGCAAAATTTCTATTTGTTTACTTATAATGCCATTGTATTTTTGCTATCACATCTCCTTTCAGAAATAAAGAACTCAAATAAAAAATATTTTAAATAAACAAATAAATAAAATAGAACTAAAATAAAATAAAATAAAAGTCTTTTTTTATATTCAAAGAAGAAGAAGCACGAATGAATTTACGATCCAAAGACCATGGAGAGGGTAGAAGGATGCTGATAAGGCAGATTTTGATATTACTCGATAGTTATCTGCGTTACCGATTAAACCTGATTATTGCATTACTGGATTTACTTTCTGCTTTACTGATTACTGCTTTACTGATTAGCGCTTAAGGTTGTAAAAGATGAAATTTTTTAATGTATAACATAAAAGAATTAATTTTTCAGTAAAAAACATAATTGCAAGAGAAAAATTGACAAAAATATTTTTGAATGTTTTGCGCTTTTAAATTGGACGGTTTTTAAAAAATTATCAATAGATCAAATAGACCAGGGATGGGGTGGGAAGGATGGGATGGGTGGTTTGATTTATTGATTTACTGCTTTAGGGTATGTGAAAACGCAAATTTTTTACGTTATAAAACAAAATGTTTAAAGCAAATAAAACATAATACAA
>JABUQX010081432.1:0-25000 GCA_015478945.1 Trachelipus rathkii
TACTTTCATACATTCTGCGTTATAGAGAAATATAGTAATTGACTTCGTCAGAGGGCGCAAATCGATTTATTATTCATCATATTATTCAAGTAATACCTAGAATAGTTATCATACCTCTACCATCCAGGCGATTGCTATTACTACTCTTCACTGTGGATAAAATATTGCAGATTTCAATACAAACAAATATAATATTAGTTACTAATATATACCCGGTATCAATTTTCAAGTTTACTTAGTAATAATATTCACAGATAAACATTTACTATAACAGTTTACACCTATAGAGATGTGTAATATGAGTCTTTCAATCTGACAAGGGATTGCAGTGTATTATTTAAACTACTGCATCCAGTAAATCCTAAAACTTTTGAACAGAGGCCTGGACCGATTATTACATTCTGCAAATGTCATTATGCTTGTCATCTTTAGAGATTTATGTCGAACGTGACAGTGATAATTACCGTATAGATTACCTTCTACTAAGTAATTTTGCCTCGTCATGGCGATCGAAATTACGTACGTCTGATTCGATACTTTCGTCGATTAAAGCCAAGCCAGGAAGGCATAACGTTAGAGTGATGGTATTGGTAAATTTTTGTATTCGTCTATTTATTTCAATATTTCGTAGGGCCCTGACGTCTTAAATTCCACGTTATTCGTGATTGTAGTTCGCCTATCCTTTTTGTTATGAGAATGCCATCTCCGTCTCGGGTGAATAACAGGTGCCATGTCAGTGAATGGACCCACATTCCTCTCCACTGCAATCTCCGCAGGTTCATAGAATAAAACTGATGCTAAGACTACTCGACTGTTGACCTTTATAATATACTTTGCCCTCGTCGTTAAAGAAGGCGGGTAAATTGTATGTATTGCGTGGATCGAGTTCTCAGTCGAGACTCAATTTTCTTCTGAGTCTCACGCCTAGAAATTGTCAGTGCGAGACGCCAGAAATGGATCTATAATGAGAGAGTCCACTTTCCCTGAGAAGAGGAGGTTTATCCACTTCCTTACGATTTCGTCGCTAAGTTACCTTATTCGAGATGCAATCTTACCTCCGACTGATTATATCTGAATTAACTAGTGCTTGCTTGTAGGTGCTAAAGTTAGTGTCCGAACTTTCTATCGGATATGGGAGGTTACTAGTACGAACAGAGCCGGGTTCCAAGTTAAGGAGTGCACCTTAATAATAATAATTGAACGCAAAGCTGGCATCCCATTTAGAGGCTGTAAGCATAATACTCAAATCTTTGAATATAGGCATCCATTTCGTCAGTGGCCTCGTTAAATGGCGCTAGATTAGGTACTTTAGCGTTGAGGTGCACGTTAGCCACTACTATGCCGTTGTCTTACAACGGGTGGTTCGTTAGTTTAGCGTTTGAATCATACTTAGTTCGAAAGTAGATCAGTTCATTGATTCGGATCGCGTAGTCGCTTCTGCCTAACACGTTGATACCTTTATTAGATTCCTTTCACCAGTAGCATATAGAGCTTTTACGTTCATTATCATTCGTGCTTTTCTTGATCTTGAATCTCTTCGTCTGTAGTCTTCGAGAATATCTTCCTCTCTCTAAGAGGACATACTGTAAGCTTTACTGTCTGTCCTCGCTGGTCCGTAAGACACTGCTTATTGCGTACAGCTTCTCGGCGAAAGCATGGTGCCCTTCTTTGATGAGAGCTCTACAGTCTTCTTGGTTCAGTAAGGCCCAGATCGCTTGGCTAATTTGGCATATACCTTGTAGGGTCCATCGTGAGAATGAAAGAATCAGGAAGAAAGTAGAGTTCTCAGGAACTCCACAGGCTAAACAATTTGTCAAATATGAGGCCGATTTTGTTCTTGCGGGTTCATTGTAATATAGATCTATTAGTTTCGTTGCATAGGCATTTGATCAATTCTCGCTGGAGACGAGAATGAAGATCTATCCTTATAAGATCTGAAGACTCCAATTCCTGAAAGAAGTGATTACAGCCGAACGAAGTGAGCAGCGATGAAAAGATAAATGTACTCGTCTTATAGAAGATTGTAATTAGGATATTCTATAGAAACGAAGTGATTAGGGCAAAATATCTCCTATTATTCTATATCAATACACTATTAAGATAGTATTTTATAATTAAATTTTATTTATTAGTTATATATTAGATTATACTTAATTTGAGTGAGATACTAATAGAGTTGACGTTAACGTCGCGTTCAGAAAGAACGACTAATTGAGTAGGAAGCGCTATGCTAGTGGTAAAACTTCGAAATTCTAGTAATACTAAATTGTTGATAATGTGAAACAACTTATAAATAACCTAATACTAAATATAATTAGAGAGTATACGAGTATCAATATTTATATAAGAGCCTTCTGTAAGTTATTCTAGTTTTATGTTTATAAATATCATAGAGATAAAATGATAATATAATACTATTTAAAAGATAAATTGAGAGAGTATTCGAGTTATAAAATTGTGTATTAGCACAATATATGTTTGAAATAAGACGATACTTGAATATTACGAAATATCATTATATAAATACTACTCCTCATGACGCGAGCACTTAGAATATATGTAGAGTGAGTTAATGTGTCAGACAGATAATCGAGAAAAAGATTATCTGAATCAAAATAAAATATTTATAGCACGATACAATATAATGACTTTTTATGAATAAATATAATAATAAGAGTTTAGAGCAGGAATCCATGCTATAGTTTACTTAACAAAAATTGATAAAAATAAATTCTCTTGCATAATTTAGACGTATAGTTATTTGATGCAATTAATTGGCCGATCGTGGTGAACGAAGCCTATCCAACTCCCACTAAGGTGTACTTATAACTGTGTAACAAGTTATAAATATTAAAATTATTATTCTATTATTATAATAATAATTATTATTCTAATATTATAATTATATATATCCACATTATATAATAATATATATATAATAATTATATATAATAATTATATATTATTAAATATCGCTATATAGAGTATATAAATATATATATAAGTTAATATATAGATATATATAGTATATAATAATACTATACAAATATATTAAATATATATATATAAATATATTATATATTATATATATATATATATATAATATAATACTAAATTGTACTTAATATATTATATATATATATATCTTTATAAATTATATATATATAGTACTAAATTAAATTTAGAGTAATATAAAATATATATATCATAAATAATAAATGATATAAATATATGATATATAATATAATATAATATAATATATATATAATAATGAATATATATACTAATATAGCTATAGATCATAATATAGTATTTATATTCTTAAGTGCAAAGACCAACTTTACACTCATGTCATGCACCATGGATCCGATTAACGGAGCTCTGGCTAGGACAGAGATTGAGCTGTTACAAGTTCTTCAGCTGACCTAAAACTAATTGCTTGTAACACTCAGGACCACCTCGAGACACAGCACTTAGGAGTGAGACCTTAATATTATATTAAAACAATTGTCTTTGTAATTGTCGCGATATAAGAGAGTGATAATAGAATCTAATTACTATAAATAATAATATAGTTGAAATGTTTGGAACTTTGAAAATATTGCTAACTAACCAAGAGGTGAGGATTAGAAGAGAAGTTGGTCGTAAGGCATAGAGAAGGAGAGGACAACAGAAGACTGTGATGGGCTAATACTGGGATGAAGTGTAAGTCGAAGGTAAATGATAGGTGAAGATAGAGCTGGGTGAATCACTCTTTTACTGAATATTGCTAGGTTACTTATACAGGTCAGCATGAACAGAATGTGCCAGTTCTATAGACATACGTCGTACGTTCATAGAGAAGTATTAATAAATTTGGGGCAACCTAAGCTTCACCACTGATAAAAATTAAACCTGTTATCACAATCGATTTAGAGAGAGGGAGTGATATGGAAGTATAGTTGAAACTAAAATGATAGTATAATAATTCAAAAGTTAGTAATTACAACAATCTAGATATGGGAATAGAATATGTATTGATATTTCTATTGTCGTGTACATTTAGCCAATAGGATTCTAGCTGCGCAGGCACAAGTATTGCTAAAGGGGGCAATAGTCAAAGATGATTTAGGTACTGTCTTCACGGCACACTACTATAAAATCTGTGCGAGAGAAATCTCGTCTATTAATATAAGGGTGGAATGGGAAAAAGAAAGGAGGAGATAAAATGGGCAAGATTAATCAATGCAACGAAAGTGAGAGAGCATAGGGCAGAAATGAAGCGGAAGATGTTTGGGACTGAGAGTGTTTATGAGAGATTAGAAAAAACCAGAAACAGCGTTTAGAAAATCTGTTTTTATTAATTCTTACATATGAGAGAAATTTTGCTATAGTATAATGATAGATCTCTTACTATAATCCTATCAAAGAACTGACTTAATATTAATTTTATATTATTATATACAATCTTATATATATATACGATATATTTTATAATATATGAGTTAACTGAAGATCAACTAGTTAATCAGAAGTATTGTTTCCTACATAACATGAACACCGTATCACACACACACACAATGAGCGAGCAATACATATATGAAATAAATTAAAAAGTAGAAAAGTACGTAAAAAGTGAACTCGGTGTGTCAATGAAATCATAGACAAAAGGCATATTATATAAAGCTAATATGATATATTAAATAAGATAAAAGAATTTAAATCCAAAATGAAAATAGAAATAAATAAAGTATAAAAGAATTTGATAAAAATCAAAGATCAAAAGATAATAAAAAATAATATTATGAATATTGAAAGCTAAGAAAAGTAAAAAGAATCTACTGGTAGGATAACCGGCTGAAAGAAAATGGAACGCGATGAAAAAGTTATAAATGAGAAGAATAATATGCAAATGAGAAAAATACATAACATAGCTAAAGAGTAAATTAAAAATATGGAAGTGAAATGAATAATAAATAAGATAAAATCCTTCAAATAATATTATTAATAACTAACCAGGATTGAGATAATAAAATAATGAATAAAGAGTGCACAATATATTGATAGTAACAATAGATGTAAGCATTCTGTATAATATAATGCTAACATATCCGACAGATCGTTTTGTATTACAGTCAAGCTTCAAAGCTGCAGAGTATTACACTGTGAGGTATAGCACTATAGAAAAGAAGCTGCGCGGAGTATTAGATAGCAAGTGTGAGTAGATGCAAAAATTAATGGATATTGAAGGGTTGACTGTGAGAGAGAGTTATGTCTGCACAAGATACAATGAATGAGAGATACAGAGTGGTGAAGATATTATAGAAAGAGGCAATAAGATAATCCTATTATAATAAGGACATATCTATCACCTTATTATATGCACAGTAGGTTACACGTATATAGTTATTATTAATCAAAAGTCGTGACACAGCTTGGTAAGGAAAAGGTTTCCCAGTGAAGAAAAAATACAATGAAGGTGGATAGAGTACAATATTTATTTATCTATTTCATTCTGTTAAATATTTGAATATAATGAAGAAGGGTGGAGGAACCTACAAATTATGGAGAGAGACCCTTAGGAATGAAGAGAGTAGGATAAAAATATGAGGAGAAATAATTAAATAAGGAGAGAAATTTTTATAATAGTTTAAGAATAAAACATGGATCCTACAAGGTGAGGATGAGGATATAAAAATGTGCCATTGAAGGAGGGAGCGACAGGGCTGAGAAGAGTCCGTGATGCGAAAGATTATCTTGAGAACATAGTGTTGGGTTGGAGTAATGAGTCAGTAAGTGTCAAGAGAGGTATGGGAAGGTCGAATAACGAGGTTATCCCTAATTTAAACTAGTAAGGGGACGCAGGAGTATTGATTAAAAATTATAGATAGGAATACTCATCTTAATGAGTAAATATGGGAAGTTATATAAAAGAATTAGATATAAGAAAATTAAGATAAAAATAGAGCCGAGTTTCCCAACAGAGCAAGTATATGGTAATATAAGATGTTCAGTTCCAACTACAGATTTAATGTTCCCATTGAGAATGATACAGGAATAAAGACATATGGGAATACCAACAAGAGGTACAATTATATTCAGCCTTCATAGATTGAAGAAAGCATTGATCTGTACGTCCAGGGAGGAGCTATGTGAAGAGTTTTTTGATAGAGGATTAATTAGCAGTTGGATAAAGCAGACTGATAAAGGCGGTAGACAGAAGTGCCATATGTGAATAGCTTAAGTAGAAAAATAGGTATATAAATAAACGGAGAGAATGTGTTTGATTGTTAAAAACTGCGTAGGCAGGTAAGTGTGTTGTCGCCTAGATATTGTTTATAGCGATTTGACACAGTCATAACAAGTGTATAGAAGGAGAGTCCATATAAAGAGATAACGAGGAGACATCTGGCTACTATCGTATGCGTTAGTTTTCCAGAAGATTGGCGTGGAGTAAGAGAATGGTGAGATGGGTGAAAGCAATGGCGAGCTCCAAGCGTATTGCAGAAAAATGAGAGAGACTGAGAATTGGAAATAAAAAGAACTTGAGTAGAGAACATAATAATATGATGGAGAGATAATCTTATAGTATAGAGTGAGGAGGAAGGAGGTTTATAAGGGTAAACTATACTTATTATACTAAGGGTATGGAGATAGAGGAGGAGGCAGGAGGAGGGATGAGAGAAGCGAAGAGTTTGATTTGGGGGATATAGACGGAGAGAGATAAAACAAATGTTGAATGATATAATATACTATAGGAAATCATATGGAAGAGAAGGTGTTGAAGAAGGTAAATGACCAATTAGTTTAGGAGACAAGTAATACTGGAAAGTGACTAGAGTAAGAAGCAGTAACAGCCAACATCGTCTCTAACACAGTATCAATTTTATAATTCTGAGAAATAGAGAGTGTTGCACAAAGCGATATAATTACGAGGGGTAGATTTATTACACATCCCAATAGGGCGGAGACATGCAAAATATTTAAATCACAGGAGATGAGAGTATTAGGAAGAACGGTAATTCCAGAACATGTTGATCTGGAAATCAATGTGTTGAAGATGACTAGTGCGTTTGGAAGTACGTGCACAAGAGACAGCACAGAGAGAGAGTTTCGTGCTACCAGTGAGAGAGGGCGTCGGGCCGATTTATAATAGACCAATCACAGAATTATACAACCTCACACTGCACATAGCTGAAAATTAAAATGAATGATAGCATGCACTAGAACTGAGGCCGAATATCTAGAAATGGATGGTAGGTACAACGAGATAATAGTAGAGACGTCTCATTATAGAGGGAGAATGAGAGAAGGAGGTGTGAGCCACCTCTAGAGGGAGTGGCTCAAGGGAGAAGAGCGGTATTGTAGTAGAATATAGAGAACACAAGTCCGTTCTATAGATCTAGTGAGAATACATCCAATGAATTCGAGAGTAGTCGGAAATCCAAAGAGGTCTTAATGCGGTCGTACATGGGATTCTCAGTGCGATTTCTAGAGACAGAACAAGAAAAGCTACAGTGTGAGCGCATCGAGAGCGACAGTCTCTGTGATGTCGTTGAGAGTACGGTAGAAGGGACTGTAAGTGTGTAAGGAAGTAAAGTAAGACACTTGTTCGATAAAAACTTGAGGAAGAATGATTGCAACAAAAAGACAGCAATAAGGTATTTTGGGAAGTATTCGTCGGTCACAACACGATAAATCTAAGATGCATAAGTAACGCATTAAAGGAATCTTTGTTTTCTCTATTGATACTATTAAACTAGGATGGCCCTAATTACAAACAAGAGAGCCCACTTAGTTTTCTACTATTGATAATATTATAAGCCCTAATTTGGCAATCTAATTCCTTAAATACATTTCGAGCTGTTATACTTTTTTCCTAAAGAGACCTTTTGGTTTTCCACGTCGTTATCAATTCTTTCATTATTATTTTTTTTATGGTTACATCATTTGTGATGTTTCAAAAAATAAAAAAAAATTTATTTTTTTTTTTTTTAATAACTAAAATAATTCAATATGTCGTAACTCATCACCACAACTTTTATACAGGCCTAAATATCAAATTTTACAAATTGAAAAAAAAAATAGTAAATTAACTTATTTACTCACTTATTTCTACTAATTCTTTATTTTTTAACCTTTTTTTAAACTATATATTATATAGACATGTTTCATATTATATTATCCTGTGTAATTTCCATATTAAATATACCGAGTAGAGGTGACTAACTAATCCTCTGGGTTATTAAACAATTAACTCAGGTTTATGAAAAAAGTTATAAAGTAACAATAATATATATTATATATAATATAATCTAGATATAATAGGATATATATATATTAAGGTATAAAAATAATATATATATTTATATATATTATGAAATAAACATAGATATAACAGATATATATATAAGTAAAAATAATAATATATAATGAATATTATGGACACAGTATAAATATTTCTATATGTTATGGATTTAAAACAAACGAAGATAATTTTTATTAATTAATTATTATATCCTATAGGCTATAATAACTTTGCAAAACAGTTACTTAGGGATTTTCAATAACATACATAATATATTAGGGTTATTATAATAACAATATAATTAATTACAAATCATAAATTTTTTTTATCAAATATACTATATGTAGTATTATATAAATTATATATAGTATTTATAATAAATTATTAAAGTATATAATATTCTTTTAATATGATTTGAGTAAAAACACCTAGAAAAACACTAAGACTTTATTATAGTGCGCAGTTAGCAGTTCAACGTTTGAGATATATACTGAGGGTTGCATAAAGAAGTGCTTAGCGATTAACAAATATATAAAATTTCCTATGAGTGTATTATGAAATATTTTTGGGGAATTATCGTCCAGTATAGCTATTTTAAGTGTTTCTATCGGCGCTAGATTAGTCTGAATAGAATGAGTTTTAATGTCTATGGACCCTACTATATGTTTGAGTTAATATATAATTCGATAGAAGATTATACTTCCAATATTAATTCGCTATAACTCATATTAATAGTTATAACTTGACTCATTCTCAATGTGCGTAGCACCTGAAGATGGGATGTATAGTCGATAGCGGTGATGAGAGTCCACAACGAGCCACACTCATACGAATATGTTTACTACGCATCCAGTCCTGACGAGAGGTCTATTATCAGCGCGCGGTGTCACATAGTATGCAGAGAGGTAGGTCCCACACTCCCGAGTATGAACGCCATTGATCATGAGGTGGGGAGGAGTTAGACTCACCTTAACGGGTTAAGCTTGAAGTTCTATATAATATGTATATGATTATATAGTAGTTGTATATGTATATTAGTAGTAGTGTTAAGTGTGGGTATTTATTTGGGTATAGTGTATGGTGGGTATGGGGAGTTAGCTGGTGTGGTAGTATGGTAGTGTCTGGTTAGTTGGGTAGGTATAGTATGGTATTGGTGTGTAGGGTACTTTAAGTATTTGATAGTATAGGCGCCTGTTGGGTGGTGTTATATATATAGGGGTTGGTGGGTTGTGTGTGGTACTAGTAGTATTATATGAGGGTATTGTAGGTCGCCGTGTTTATTTATAGGTATAGTGGGTTAGTTAGTGGTAGTATAGGTTTATGTATATGTAGTAGTATATAGTATGCGGTTGTATATAAATAGTAGATGGGTTATATATATATACTATGGGTGCTCTGTATTTATTATCGGTTATATATTTTTATGTATGGTAGTATATATATTAGTGGGGGGTGGTTAGGTTTATTTATTAGTAGGGTAGGTATATGTGGGTTATATATATAATATATAATATTATATATAGAGCTTAAGGGTTAATATTAGGTAATACTAATGCGGGCGGGCGTGGTCACCATATATTGTTGTCATTAAGTATATTGTTATTTAAATATTATTTTTAAAATATTTTTTTAGTTCGTTATAAAAAGACGCCGAGCGGCTGAATCGATGCATGCTCGTCGGTGCACTCCTGCCACGACAGACGCTTACAGCCTTGACAGTGTATCTGTTTTTTATCATTCATTGAGACGGAAAAGCAAGAAGAGGGCTTCAAATAAGTCTCTCAAGTCATACCTTAACCAAGGGTTTGATGATCCTGTAAGTGTATATATATATATTAATATAAATAGTATAATAGTTTATAGATTAATAACATTTTATATTCTCAATAGCTAATATAAATATATATAATATATATATATATATATATATATTATATATATATATATATATATTATATATATATAATATATATATATATTTTGTTTGAAATTGCTTTTATCTGTTTTGATTACAGGAAATTACCAAAAATGGAATTTGGTTTTAAATTTTGAGGTGAAACGAAATTTTTTAGTTTCTTTCATTTTATTTTCAATTTCAAATTATTTTTAATTTTTATTTTCTTATATTTTTTTCCGAATTTTTATTTTATTTTAATATCACTCTTTTTGCCGTTTCTTAAATAACCAAGATTAATAACATAGCAAAATCTCTAGTGTACGGCTAGGTTAAATCAATTATATTTTTTGATTAATTTATTGGTCATGGATTTAGTAGTCTACATTGACTCAACGGTAGCTCGATTGAGTCACGAGGCATATGGCCAAGGTTCGATCCCCTTTTCTGTATCCTAGGTAGTAATTACCTAGGGAAGTTCCCCTCCTTGAATAGGGCTATGCCCTTGATGTGTGAATTTTTTTTATTTAAAAAATAATGTAAAGAAAAATATTAATCTTAAAAAATATTCGATGATATTCTTAGATGTCTTTTTTAGTCTTTTTTAATTCATGCTAATGTTCTTAAAATTTTAATTATATTTACAATTAATATAAAATGTTATTAGTTTATTTTTTAATATTATTAATTATTATATATTATTATTAATATCTGAAACATATAATGTTTATAGTAATATTTTCTTCAGAATTTACCATCAAGGCCATTGAACTTTAATAAATTGACTCATTTTATATCTGATAACGAGGCAATATACGAAGAGTTTAGCAACATTCCAACGGTGGTTCCGAAATACGACGAAATGCCAAAAGGAGTTGAAGATAAGAATAGGTTTGTGCAAATTTAATTTTAAAATGTTCAGTTTATAGGTTTAGGTTTAGGAATAGGTTTGTGCAAATTTAATTTTACAAAATTTAGTTCATACAAATGAGCTGTGAATGCGAGAGAGTCAAATTTAAATCGTATTGAGTTTAGATAACTTTTAAATTGATATTATAATACAGAAACTGAACTCAAATTTTTTGAGTTAATTTAACTCAAATTTTTAGATAATTTTTAAATTGATATTATATTACCGAAACTGAACTCAAATTTTGAGTTAATTTAACTCAAATTGAGTTTAGATAATTTTCAAATTGATTGTATATTACTGAAAATTTTGAGTTAATTTGACCTTATTTGAGCTTACGTAACTTTCAAATTGATTGCGTATTACTGAAACTGAACTCGAATTAAGTTTAGATAACTTATAAATTGATTGCATATTACTGAAACTGATCTCAAATTTTTCGAGATTTTTTTACAAATTTTATGCTTCGTTTTTTATAGTTGATAGTTATAGGGTTCGGATGAGGTGTAGTTATGTCTCTGTTAGTACCGGCTTTTAGTATGGCTCTTATGTGATATGTAATTTTTTTTAGTGTTTTGAACAAGAGTATACTTTTGCTCGAGAATACCTTGTTAAATCTTCTTGGAGTTTACACAATTACATTCAACTGTTCTGTTATGATACCAATTTTTGACAACTTTAGATATATTTGTTATAACACATATAATGATGTACCTAAGCCCGACTAGGCGGTAATTTTAGTTACAGCAAAATGTCCAGTTTTTGTTTCTACAAAAATAGAGAACTCAAACATATGCCAAATTACCTAGGAATCGTAAATTATTAATTGAAACCGATCTAAATATTATAATAATTTTAAACATTAGATTTCTTTGTTAGTATCACATATAATCGATCTACCTAAGCCGAAAATACGCTTTTTATACAATAGAATTGAATTATTTTTGGAATTTCTATGAATGAGAGATGTTTTGGTGCGGCGGTGGATCTGTGGGGTGTGCGTTGTTTGAACGGAGGCAACGGGCGGTGATGACGAACAAATTACTGTTTAAAATTTTGTCCAAATGACGGGAATTTCTCACAAGTCTTAATACATTCAGTGAATATCTGTAGTTTGAAGAAATTAGGTATAAACAATGGATTTCGACTTGTGGTGATATGGTACATATTTAACTTGATGTACCTCCTTAAGCGCTTGGACTACTTCTTATTCTAGTTTTTGTTTTTTTTGATGAACTAAATGTCAGATTTCTTAGTAGTTGGTTCTCGGGATGGTAGCAAAGTAGGGTAGCCGGGGTCAAACAGCTGCTAAATTTACCTTTGATGTTCTCGAAATTATTACAAAGTAGTTAAAATTTACTAATTTTAGCTACTTTAAATTTCTTTGTTGATTATATATATAAACTATTTTCTTGAAGCCCGAAATAACCCTTAATTATTACTCAGAATTTATATAATTTTTAGATTTATTCAAAGTAGATACCCCCAAACACCTGCAAAAAATACCTAGAAATCCAAATTATTCATGTGAGAGCGGGTACCACTATTTGAGGTGAAACGACTTTTGATTTTTTTTTTTTGATATAACATATATCCGATGTATTTAAGCCAGACTCGGTTTTAAAATTACAACCAAGAATATAATATTTTTAAAGTTATTACTAAAAATTGCAAACAACTTGCATAAATTACCTAAGAGTCCAAATTATTTCATGAAACTGATCTAATGAAAACTAATTTTTCCAACTTTAGATTTCTTTGTTATAACTATATGACGATGCAAGTGCCTATGCCGGACGTACGGCTTTTTGTATTACTTGGTTTCTCCAAAATTGTGTAAATAATTTGTTAGTATTTGCTCAATAATTTCAAACACTGCCTAAATTACCTACGTGTTCAAAATTTTGTAGATGAAAGCTGATCTATGTATGAATTCAATTTTGCAAACTTTAGATGTTTCGTTGTAATAACGACCTATAAGCGATGTATCCTAACCCGACTATTGCTTATTTATTACTCAAGAATTTACTTCTTAGAGTTCTACAATAGATACGCTCAAATACCAGCAAAATTACCTAGAAGCCCAAATTATTACATGAAACTGATCTAATATGAATATTAATATTTACAACTTTAGATTTCTTTTGTTATAACACATTTAACGATACACTTAAGCCCATCTACGTTATGATGTAAATTTTTTTTTTAAATATATACAAAATACACCTAAATCACCTGCCTAATTTACCTAAGATTCCAAATTATTACATTAAACTAATCAGATGGGAGTAATAAGTTTTAAGACTTTAGATTTCTTTGTTATAACACACTTAACCAGGTACCTGAGCCCAACTACGTTTTATTGTTACATCATAATGTAAATTTTTTAGAATTCTACAAATATGCCTCAAGCACCTGATTAGTTTACCTACGATTTCAAATTATTTGATGACCTTATCTAATTTGAATACTAATTTTTATAACTTTAGGTTTGTTTCTTTTAGCATATATAACGACATATCTAAGCCAGACTAAGCTTAATTATAACACCAAAATGTATATTTTTTAGAGTTCTACAAAGTAGATACCTCATACTCATGCTTAAAATAGCTAGGAGTCCAAATTATTACATGAAACCTATCTGATATGAGTAATAATTTTTACTACTTTTGATTTCTTTTTTTATAATACATTTAACGATATACTACCTAAGCCCGACTACGCTCTATTGCCTGAAATAATGTATAGAGTCTACTGCAAAGAATCATGCCGCTAACTTATCCATCGTGATAACAAGTGATAACAGCGTGTTAGGTACCGAACATTCCTGACATCCCTTTTGGAAAGTTCCATTGAACTGAACGTTTTCATCGAACATATCACAGCGGACTATATTAGCTGCTCGCTCAAGACATATTGCATCTGAATCATTGTTCTTTTCACATGCATCTGAAAGTGCTTTGCCGACACCCTCTTCAAATGTTAGTAATACATCGCGACTCTTCTTGAAAGCGATTAATCCTGGTATATGAGCTAGAAGCTTCTCCTTCAATCTTGACGAATGAACTCCTTGATTGTCTAAGCACATTTTTTGTAGTCTTCCACAGAATGACTTTACAAGATGTGACAGCTTGAACACCGGTGTGATGGTTTCATCCTGTCCTACTTCCTCAATTATAAGTTTTCAGTTGAACAAAAACAATGCTTCGCAGTACATAATTAGGCATCCACATAGTTTTGTTCTTGTTTCTTTGATTTTGCACGGTTATACAGTGACCAAGAATTTTAAATGGTACATCGCTTCGATGGTAATCATATCACCTTTACTTAGTTTGGCAATCAGTGACTCCGTTTTTCAATAGCAGCGCTGCACTTCGTAACGTGAGTGTCCAACCGAAAGTTTCGGCTTGAGTTAGGTCTTACTTATTTGCCTCTTGATTACAAAAGAATCACAAGCGTCGGTTGCTTACTTTTTTTCCGACATTTTTAACACGCGCAGAGGCTCTCAGACGTTTACTAGATTCAAGCTTTCCTTCAAAATCTCCGTTTGTGTATGTTCCCGACTGATTATCTTGTTTAGTTTAGTTTTATTGTAATTGTCTCTAAACAAACTTTTATGCCCAACTAAATTAATTCACATACAAACGTATTTTTCTACTCCGCTACTTCATCAATCGCAAATCTTCAAATGTTCTAGGCAGTCGCTTGTGCTTTGTCAAACGACCCTCAAGATTTCTGCAAGTGTTCTATAGGCCAGTTCCAGAATCTTTCAATTTCAACTTTCCTGGGAATGTCAGCATTTCGTTAATATCTGTTTGGAAAATGACAAGCAAATCACAGTTAGTGGCTTATTTGTTTAAGTAGATGACGGAGTTGATACCTAGTTGCTTCCTGCATTAATATTAACGTATTGGCATTTTCTTCGCCATGGTTAGTGATCTGCCTGTAAATATGAAGTTGCATGTAATGGTAGCGCTCAAATTTTCGTTCAACAGCACACCCTGCAATAAAAAAATCGTTGTAATTTCGTAATATTTAACATGCCGAATCTAATATTATGAATATATATAAACCTAATATTTATTTTATTAACGCAAATTTGTATGCATAATATAAACATTAAACTTTTTTATTTTTTACTGTCGATTATTGAAAAATTAACCACATTTTGAAGTAATATTTGGACCGACCCTCATTTAGTGTAATGGGTTTGTATCCTCACTTGGCACTGATTAGCAGAATGTGTTCTTTATATAGAAATATATATATTATATATATATATATATATATATATATAAGTATATATTATGATATATATATATATATATATATTTATATATATATATATAATATATAATATAATATATAAATATATATATATATATATATATTATATATATATATATATATAATATATATATATAATATTATATAATATATATATATATATATTATATATATATATATATATATTATATATATATATATATATATAATTATATTATATATATATATATATATATATATATATATATATATATATATATATATATATTATATACAAAATATTATATATATATCTTATATAACATAAAATATATATAATTATATAATAATATATATATAATATATATATATATATATATATATTATATAACATTTGAAAAAATGTTATAAATCATTGATGACAGGAAAAACCGCTTTGAGGTTTAAGAGCTGAAATATTATCGACATTTGAAGATTCTTGGAATATTTATTATGTTATCTTAGTTCTTTTCCTTCTTCTTCTTTTTCTTTTTTTTACATATTTATTATGCAATAGTTTTACTCTTTTAAGAAATACGTGTTTAAAATTTAATGTTAGTTTTAAAGTAGTACTAACAAAGAGTTTTGTTTTTATATATGTAATTATATTTAGTTATCTATTTTTTACGGTTTTATGTTTTCGTAATGATTATATTTAGTTATTTATTTCTTGTAGTTGGTTAATTATTTAAAAAAATATTTTTTGGGAACAATTTCTGATCTTTAATTGTTTAGTACTAATTCTTTCTAATATATACATTCTTTTTCTTTTTCTTTTTTTTTCTTTTTCATTTTCTTTTTCTTTTTCTTTTTCTTCTTCTTCTTCTTCTTCTTCTTCTTCTTCTTCTTCTTCTTCTTCTTCTTCTTCTTCTTCTTCTTCTTCTTCTTCTTCTTCTTCTTCTTATTATTATTATTATTATTATTATTATTATTATTATTATTATTATTATTATTATTATTATTATTATTATTATTATTATTATTATTATTATTATTATTATTATTATTATTATTATTATTATTATTATTATTATCGAAGTTTTTTCTTGGAACCTATTTCTTTTTTCTTTTTGATTTCTATTTTGCAAATCGAAAGAATAACTATTTTCATGGTATATGTTTACACAATATAGCCGCAAAGTAAGCGTTCAGGGTTCTATCCATCGGCCGGATCTTAGGTAGCATTTACCTAGAATAATATCCCCTCCTAGAATAGGTTAATATCTGTGAGGTACGAGCTCTATATTTTAAATAAAATTGTTAAAATATTGCAAATATTCTTGTGTGTGTTCGTCCAAAAATTTCTTATCATTGAAACCATTAAAAAAATGTTGGAAAAAATGTTTTTAAGTTAAATTCTTTTTAAAAAGTTTTTGAAAACATTTTTTTTTATTCAAATCCTTAAAGTGAAAAAATTTTTCTTTGGAAAAAATTATATATATTAGAGTTCAGATAGATTGTGAAATATATATTATATATATATATAGTATATATTTATATATATATATAGTATTATATATATATATATTAATAATATATATTAGATATATATATGATAGTATATATATATATATATATAGTATATAATAATATATATTATATATATATATATATATTATAAGAAAAAATTTTATATAAATAAAAAAAAAAAGAGATATATAAATAATATAATAAATATATATATATATATATATATATATATATATATATATATATATATATATATATATGGGAGAGAGAGAGAGAGAGAGAGAGAGGGAGAGAGAGAGAGAGAGAGAGAGAGAGAAGAGAGAGCAGAGAGAGATTGGTGCACTCGAAACGATGGAAGTACCTCCCATTGAGCTTATGGTGTGTAGGGTATTTCCCATGACATTCCAGTGCCCAATGGTTAGCTTTTTTCTTTTGCGTTCATATACACATCCTTCTTCCAGACATCAACCTTACGGAGACATTACCTTTTATCCGTAATGTATAGGGGAGAAAGAATTGCCCACAGCGTATGTTCTGGGCGTGTCGGTATGATAGTGCGATCATAAAGGAAATCGTGGTAGGTTGGCCTACCCACTACCCACTTATCTCTTAGCAGCCGAGAATTTCCAATGCATGCCTCAGAGAGCTCGTGATCGTCGTAGCAACCTTCTATCTTTCCGGTTAAAAGCCAGTAGGAATAAAATGAGTAAAGAGAAGAGAAACGATGTGAATGGAAGTATTTAGAGGTAAATTTGATTTGCTCAATATGACTGAAAACAAAGATGAAAGAAAACGGTGAGAAAGTGGTGTGTTGCTGAAATGTGTGTGTCTGCTGGTGGTGAAAAAGGAATGAAGAGAAGGAGGAAAAAGTGATTTACGGATTCTGATGAGTGACATGTGGCACAGAGATATTGGTAGATGTTTTGGTTTGTATGAGTTTATAATTCCTAAATTGGTTAAATTTCTTTGGAGGTCAATGTAATGTGTGGTTTGGTGACATATTGTCCATCTGAGGGTGATGTTTGGGAGAGTGCGATTTTTCTGGATAATCTTGAAGGATGTTTTTTATGGGGTGAGTAGAGAGATTCACATTGATTTTGTTGGGTTGACCTAAATGGTTTGGATAGGTGATCAAAATTGGGATGGTATAACAGGTCTCTTTGGGGTGACGAGAGAAAATTAAATTGTAGGAAGGTGATTGATTTTCTGTGAGGAGAGAGAAAGTGCGTAAGAATATATATTATAATAATATATATATATATATATATTATTATATATTATATATATATATATATATAATATATATATTATATATATATATAATATAATATATACCTATATATATATATATATTATTTATATATATATATTATATAATATGATATATGCTATTCAAGTAGGATCTTCGACTGTTAAAGAGGTTATTATTTTATGAAAATTTGTATTTTCCCAGCTTTAAATGAGGTATTTGTTTTTAACCAAATGATCGCCCATAAAGTTTGTCATTCGCGTTCAAAGGATTGTAGATACGAAGAAGCTAATTAAGATAATTAAAGTTTAAATCCTTGTAACTAACGTAGACTCAAATATAACCTATTTACTGTAGCGCATCATATACCCTCACTTAAGGTGTGAAATTTATTTTGTATATTTATAATTTATTTCAACTTTGCATTGTTAAAAAAAACACGCATTGGCACCATGAGCGCTTTGGACATTTTGTTCGATAAACAACAAAGAAAAAAGAAAAAATAACCAAATTTTTCCTTTTTCACACGAATTATTTAGAAGAGAAAAGATCCTAAACCGAATTGTCCATATATACTATATATAATATATATGTGATGATATAATTTATATAATAATTATATATATATATATATAATATATATAATATATATATATATATATATATATATATATTATATATATATATATATATATATATTATATATAATATATATGTTTTATAAATGCTATAGAAGTCAAAATACTCATCTATTTTGCAAGTACATTCATACAGAATATATATATATATATATATATTGGTATAACTGATAGTATGATAGTATATTATTAATATAATAATTTATATATTATATATTATTAGATGAGATGAGAGAGAGAGAGAGAGAGAGAAGAGATGAGCAGAGTTGCTGGAAGATAAAATAGGTTAAAACCAAGAACTGAATAACAGTTGGAAGAGAATAATATTGTAAAGTTTAATGCTGTTTAAACCCAGATTATGTGGATTTTTTTTGTTTGTGTTTTTGTTTTTACAAAATAAATGACGAGAGGGTTCCTACAATTGATGCAGGACAGGGTAGTGACCTCGTTATTATAGACGTTGACTGATTTTCCGTTAAATTTCGAACGGATAATTTTGCAAAGGAATGAAAGTTTCTCTTGCGTATCAGATTGAGCTAGCGAGTGAAAACAATTTGTTTTTTTTTTTTGTTGTTTGTTTTCTTTTTTTTTAGCAGGTTGCCACAAATCATGCCGTTATAAAAAGCCCGAATTGCAAATAGAACAATTGAAAAATAAATTAAATTGAAACGTTTCGAACTTAATTAAGTCAGAGGTCTTATAAGAGAAAGATTGGGTGCAGTGGAAAACATGATGATGATAGGTGAGTTCCAACAAAAGAGAGGTAGTGGAAAGGAGGAAGGCACTGCCAAAGAGTACTCCTGGGAATTTTTTTTGTTTTTCTTTTTTTTGTTTTTTCCAAATTGCTCACTACAAAATTAATTGCGCAAGAAAAGCACCTCTTTTGCCTAGAGGGCATAGCAGTGGTGGAGTATGTGAGTGGTCAACTAACTTGAGCATTGATCGTTGGTAGTACTTATAATAAGGAAAGCAGTGTCCCACGTCATGTTCGCAGGGATAGAAGATCAAGGTGAGTTAGAAAGTAGGAAGACAGTTTATTAGTGCTCTTAGCTCTTTGGACTGCAACACTACTTTGTGGCATAATAAAGGTGGAACAGTGGGAGTGTCCCCACATAAATAATGAGACATTTACTCCATACAAGGTCTGATAAGAAAATTATATATAAGATGGAGTAGCACTGTTCGGAAGAAAAAAAATCCACGTCAACTGATCAAGCACTTCCCAGTTTCTAATGAGGTCTTCACTCCAGCTTTGTTGTGATGGGTATTGTTTCCAAACATTTGGTTGTGTAATGTTTGCGACTGTAAATGTCGCAGGTGTCCAGGTATAAATGAGAGTTATAGGAGTGTTTCAAAATATTTTAGACCGAACTACCAAGGCCATGACACCTGTAGATACAATAGTTTGGAAGGCATTAGAGAGGCTAACGCCTTTTTTCCGGGGATGCGGCTGAAACAATGCGCGCTTTTGAGTAATTGTGAGGAAAATATATTAGTTTTAAGGCCATAGAGAGCCCTAGATTGGACAGTCTGAGGATTAGCTCAGCACTCTCAGTAGCACACTCTCAAAACACGAAATGTAGGAATGCTGTCCGGTCACGCAGCTTTGCGCCGACGTTTAATGAACCTCAGGATCCCATGCGAACTTAGATGTATATCGGTAAGGGAAGTTACAAAGAAGAGACTTGGCGGACAACGCTGGATTGGAGGTAAGGGAGGGTGGAGTACCCCGCTTGGAACTCGGTCTAGGTGGAGAGTTAGATGATATATTAAAAGGACGGCGGACAAGAAGTTATTGCCTTTGGTTGAAGAGGAGAGGTTAGCAACGGAAGATCCTCATCGTGTGGTGAAAGTAAGTCTGAACGTGAAAGGCAGATAACAGTGTTGCGAAAGGCTATTTTTTTTGGCAAGAGTCCATGTAGGTTTTTATCAATAGGGAGGATGTGGGTGTGTTGCGTCGATTTTCAGGCGGTCACTTTTTGGTTTTTACTGAAAGCGCACTTAGCCAAGGTCCCAATATATATTCCCTTGCAGCGATTCCTAGCTGAATGAAAATATGGATACGAGTTTTTCCCTGATCCCTCTGATTAGCGTTTGTGTCATTGTCTGAAGCGCACAAGAACAGATCCGTCTGAACCACGGATTGAGGAGAAAATACTTAAGCGGAAGAAAGGAATAAGCCTGTTTCATGGTTCTATTCGAAGTCGAAAGAAAGGGTCTCCCATACTTTTCAGGCACAACAGGACCAGGCGTCCCGAAAACAAATATAGATTCTAACTCCAATGAGGTATAATATAACAAGAAAATGAAGCAATGCTCGTGTCCAACTGAACCTAGACTACAAGAGCCAGAAAATTAGTTTCGGGAGCATTAGTGGGCGCTCCTGTGTAGAAAAGAACATTTTTATAATTAAATAAAGATATGCATTGATTGTCAAAGTAACCGAGTGAGGAGTGTGAAATGAATGTATTTTGTCTTATCAAGAGGAAAGTTCTGGTGATGCATAAATGCAGTGTGTGTTCAAGAACTGGGTTTGTAACGATCTGAATAGAGTGTGTAGGTTTCCTTTAATGTTCAAGCTGTTTCAGAATGCGTTGCAAAATGCTGAACTATTTCCACTTGCCCTTTGTACATCAGCATTACAATAGTTTCAGAAATTTACCTGAGATAATATTCTGCGACTTTAAGGTTATATTAAAAGTCT
This sequence comes from Trachelipus rathkii, assembly GCA_015478945.1. Taxonomy (NCBI): domain Eukaryota; kingdom Metazoa; phylum Arthropoda; class Malacostraca; order Isopoda; family Trachelipodidae; genus Trachelipus; species Trachelipus rathkii. The sequence continues at coordinate 21,458 of JABUQX010081432.1, forward strand.
TGCCTAGAGATATTGGTTTTGGAATATGCAGTAATAAAGCCTCATGAAGTGAAAACCCAGTCTCGAAGAAAAGTAAGGATGATTACTTCAAAAGGAGCAGGTTAAAATTTGATCTATATGGAATGAGCGGTTTAGCAAAACACAAGATAATTGGTAGTAAATAGGAGGATAAGATCGTTAAGTTGCATAGACATGATCGAGTTTAGGAGAATTCCAAGGTTTCAAGACGTTGGTGTACATGGCGAGTGTTTGGGACGCGTCTACTTTACCTCATATATAACGAACCCCTCGGGTCTAGCCTTTAGTTTCGCGCTAAGTTGTTGGTTAAGAAAAAGTGTAGTTTAGAGATTGCCGTTGTTTATTAGAACATCACGAACTCCAACGATTGGCGACTGTGACAATCCTGACTTTACAAAAGTGCCATTTTATTAAGTAATTGCTTCTAAAGAATTTTCCAGTCTAAAGGCTTGAGAAAATCTTTGGCTTCTTACTAGAATTTTATGGGTCATTGGTATATTATTTTTTAGCCTGTAATATAGTGATATATAAATAAGAAAGTTTAAAATGTTTTCTTTCATTGTTTTAACAGCAGCAATCATCAGTCAAAGGTAAGGTTTTAATGGACAGGTATTACTTTTCGCTGAAAGTTCCTGAAATGCTCCTATTATCTTCAAATTTTGGAAATGGTCCATTGAAATATTTTCTGATAAGATATAATAAGCATTGCCCAGAATCAAGTTAGGGTCTAATACATCGTCAAATTCACTTGACATTCGTCTTCAGTCTCTATTGAACTATTTAGAGAATTTACAGACTTGTTAGCATCATAGGGGCGTAATACCTTTTAATTACAATTAAAGAAATTTTGAGTAGTTTTTCAGGCCAAAGTATTTGAACATCAAGTTCCGTAAGTATATATATAGTAATATGTAGTATGATTTATATATTATAATATTGATATATAGATATATTATATATATTATGTAATATAGTTATTATACTGATTAGCCTAGATATATAATATGAGTATATATTATATAGTACTATTTACTAGTTTTTATGTATGTACTTATTAGGTTATTGAGTAGAGGACATAATTATGTAGGTAATAGGTACGTTCTTATTGATATAATATATATATGAGTTTCCTAGTTACATAAATTAATGGGAATATTAATATTATATATTAGGTATATAATGTTATTAGGTTAAATTAAATTTTCATTTTTAAAGACATATTAGTTATAAGTATCACTATATAACTAAATATTATATTATATATAGTATAAGTATTACGTATCGGTATCTAGTATCGTATGTGGCGTAGGATCACTGATATTAGTACGTATGGTATTATATATAATGATGTCTTAATTAAGCTATATAGTAGTACCTTATTATGATATATTTAGTTATATATTAGTATTTTTTAATATTATATAATATCAATATTAGGGTATATCATATATATATAGGTAGTATATATATATATTAAGTATAGTTATATATATTTAACTACATAGTATACGTATATAATTATATATGATATGATATATGGTTCCAGCCTCTAGGAAGAGCCAACAAAATTTCCATATCTGAAAACTACAAAAATGCTGATCCAATTTTAGTGCGGAAAATGTAAAATATATAATATATATATTAATATTATATTATTAGGTTTACTATATAGTAGGATATGTAATAAGTTGATATATATATATAGCTATATGTGACTAGTTAGTAGTATATATATTATAATATTATAATATATTACTATATAGTATATATATTAGTATGTATATATCATATATATATATATATATATATATATATATATATATAAGTATAGTGTATATATATATAAGTATATATTATATATATATAATAATTTATATATATATATAATATATATATATATATTATATTCAGAACTACTAATAGCTACAGCAAAAAAGGAATACATTTTTGAGATCCTGGTAAAAAATTTTGGTATGGAAATTGTTAAAAGAAAAAAAATATTGTTAATCAATTATAAGTAATCATGAGTTAGTAAGGGGCCTGATTTTAGGAGACCTTATTGCGTTACTCGTTAAAAATATGATAGGCACTTTCTATAAATTTTGCTTTTTTTAATCTAAAGAATACCCAAGGGTATACCGCACCGATGGCAGGTAGTCGGGGTCTCTCGGCCTTCCTGTGGACGACGGGGTAGGACTAATTCCCCCCCTCCTCCGGGGAGGGTCTCCGGAACCCCCGCTCTTTGGGTTTTGGGTGTCGCGGTGGGTTCCTCCTGCCCCCCTCCCTACGGGGTATGGAAAACGATCCCCCCTGTGTTTCCCGTCGGCTCAAGCCCCTTAAAATTGCCGTGTAGTACCTTTACAATAATATTATATATTATATATATAATATATATATATAATATATATATTATATTATATATATATATATATTGATATATATAGTAATAGTATATATAATATACTATGTCCCAGCAACCCCCCCAAAAAAAGAAATAGCTATATTTTATGTTTATATTTTAATTTTTTTTTATCATTTTCTAAACAATATTTTACAAGGATTCCAAAATGTATTTCATTTCCCTGTAGCTTTTGTGGTAATTTTCGAGATTATAATTTTTTTTTTTTTTTTTTTTTTTTTTTTTTTTTTTTTTTTTTTTAGCAGTTTTCCACGTCAAAATTTTGGCCAGGTATTCCCAGCAAATGTATTCCTTTTCCCGGTAGCTGTGGAGTTTTTGAGATATGGATTTGTGGGCTCTCTAGAGGCTGGCCTAGTAATTATATATATGTTCTATATATATATGTAATTATAGTATATAATAGTATATTATATAACTAATATATATATATGATATATAATATAGTATTATTATTATATATATATATATATATAATATTATGAAATATAATATATATATATATATAATATATACTATATAGTATTATATGTTATAACAACTGCTACAATTCCAAACGCAATGGTGATAGTAATTCCAAAAAACCCCTACAGTGAGGATTTCACACTGCTGGGAATGTGAACCTGGGCCCTAGCAGATTGTCCGCGTAAGTGTTTGACGACCAGGCCACGATGGACTAAAAAGTAAAGCGCGAAAATTGTTCTGTGGTGGAATATATCACCCACACAAACAGGAACACTTGACCGCACTCTATGCCCGTCCACACTCGGCGTAGCCGACAAATCAAGTGCCACCGCGCACGAGTGAAATACTTTAATACCGGGGTATTACATTGTAAATGTATATATATTTACTGTAGGGGTTATTTTTGAATACTAACACACTGCGTTGAATTTGTAGCAGTTGTTATACATAAATGTATAGTATATCTGTTATAAAATATTTCACTCTGCGCGGTGCCCTGTTTGTCGCTACGTCCGAGTGTGGACGGGTAGAGTGCGTCGTGGTTCCTGTTGTGTGGGTGATATATTCCCCACAGGAACAATTCTCGCGCCTTACTTTTAGTTCCATCGTGGCGTGGTCGTCAAAAACTTACGCGGCTGACATCT